>BGPR01009521.1:34276-51698 GCA_013235015.1 Araneus ventricosus
CGGGCCCCCCCCCCCCGTCGAGAAAACTCTAGCGCCATTCCTATTAACCTTCCAGCAGGCGCGCGTATGCAGGTGATACTTTTATCGTACATCCTATTACATACTTATATTGTATTTTTTATAAATTGAAGAGCAATTTATATTTATATAATCATGTAGTATAAAGTTAATATAAATACAGATTACATAAATAAATGTTGCATTTATCTTTGTAAAACGACACGATATATACATATATACAGTGGCTCCCAAAATTGAGTATACACCACTTATGTTCTTCATAAACGTCTAAAATAGCGACTTAAAATATTCATTTAATATTAATACTTACAGGAATGTTAAAATGCTCATTATAGAATGTATTAAGCAAGAAAACAAAAATGAGGAAATGATAATAACTTAATTGGCTAAATTTTTATGTTTAAATTCCAAATTTGAGTCACAAAATTGTGTATACACTTCATAAAAATTTCCATTTAGCCACCAGTACTTTTCTTTAAATGAACCAGTGTAATAAATTTGATGCTGTATTGCACCAGGAATTGATATCCATGTGATAATTTTTTTTTTAATTTTTAAAATTAGCTGTAGAACTGAAACAAGTGTTGATACCCCGAAACTTGTAATTGGAATGTCTGAATAAAGCAAATCTCTACGTGAAATTGGAAAGAATGCTTGGAATAGTCATGGATACGTACAAAAAGTCATCCAAATGTATAAAAAGTGAGGTTAGCCTGTAGTTTAGGGTGCGTACTCACTTCGTTTCCCTTAAGCTCGCCAATTGTTTGTCGCCAAGAGAGAGAGTGTCAGAACATTTGCTTTGGATGCGAAATAAAAATTCTTTTGGCGTCGTTTGCGCATGCGCCGACAGAGATTTTTTTTACCGGTCTTAGGTGAATGCCCGTAATTTCGACCGATGGCGGACTGGGTCTGATTGCCATGAGTCAATAGAGGCCCTATCACATCTGCAATCAATCTTAAATTAATCTTAATTTCAAACTAATATAATAAATGAAATTAATAATAAATAATAATATAATAAATTAATTATTCTATTATTTTCATTTAATAGCATTAAATAATAATTAATTATAATTTAATAAAATCTATTCCTAATCTAAAAATCTGTAATATTTATTACTAATTACAATATACATTATTAGTGAAAGTAAGAAATACCAAATATAAATAGAGTTTTATGACTGAATATTAAATAAATTTGGTGATTGCATAGAATACTGTAATTTTGGAACTATATTGCAATTTTGGGAATTTTTTAAACCTAACTCAAAATAAATTGCAAATTATTTAGCAATTTCAATTTTTTTTTTAAATTCTTTCAAAGATTATCGACTCAAAAGTATAGAAGTGTGGTCCTCTTCATTCAGAGCAAGTCAGCAAACTTTTGAGTTCACTAGATGACAGCGCAAATCTATCAATAATTACTCTGCATCCAAATAATCTAAAAGTTCCTTTTGAATAGAGAGCAAAATATAGATTTCCAAGTTCTCCTCAGGCAATGAATTTCTTAATATGGTCATGATCTTTAGCTTTCAAATTTTGCTAATAACATTATATTAATGCACACTCAAAAATGGATTTCAAACTCATTAAACAAAGTTCTTTTAAATTTAATTTAATATTTTCAATTCATGCAGGTCTATTAGGATGCAAACTGTAACAGGAAAACGCAATTTTTGAGTAAAAGAGTAAAAAAAAAAAGAAAAAAGCATATTGGCCTGAATTATATAGAAATCTCAAACCACCTCAAGTCCCTTTGTTAAGAAAATAACCGATTGGAATTTCTAATATTTGATCACATTCTGTGGCGATCTTAGCAAAACGGCCTGCAATTCCTTAGCTTTTGAGTATTTACTTTGACCAAGGAGAGACTGACAAGACTTGGAATTCAGAAATTATCTTTTTCACGTCCGCATTCTGCAAATTTATATTTCATTTTAATACTTTTTCATCTTTACGACTCAAGGCAAACTGTCAGTAAAGACAGTTTTGTTTTGACTCCTTGCTTCAAGGTTCACCCTACCCCAAAATGAAATTTTAATAACTCGCTGTACAAAGCAAAATTAAATAATTCCAAACTAAAGAAATAAATTGGTAACAATATATTATTTTTAAAGATGCTCACCAAAAATTCAGTGTTATAACCAACTCTGAAGCCATGAGTGTTGTATATGACACAATTTAATTTAAACGAATAAATTTATCCTCTACAGTGTTAATATCACTTTCAAGTTTAAAATAACAAAGATATGATTAAAATTATTTGATTTTAATTTCCATAAGTTAAATTTTTCCTATACGGTCTTAGCGACAATGTGCGACAGAAAAATGCCCTCCGTTAGTAAGACATCCATTGTAAGAGATACGAAAGAAAATTCTTTGGATGATTTGGAATTTTGAAATTGGAGTAATTTTACAAGTAATTTTTAAATAATCTGTCTTTAAATTGATATCATTAAAAAGATTACTTTTAAACTTTTTAAAATGGTGTAAAAATTATTCTTCTGAAATTATATTTTTGGAAGATATCGCGAAAAAACATCAAAATATTTCTGAATTTTTTAATTAACTGAAATTCAAATTAAGTTTGGGAGGTTGAAAATTTACAGTGATTTTCCTCTTGTTTTGAAGAGTATATGTGCCAAATATTATCAAGATCGAGCAAAAAATGCAGATTTGTGTAAAAGACAAACATTCATTTTTACACATCTGGAACTAAAATGTTATGTTAAATACATTACAATTTTAATTAAATCAATTGTTTTGATTCCAATCAATGCTATTGTGTGCAAATGCCTACAAATAATAAAAGCGAATGTATGTGTAGATGTTTGCTTGTATTTTGATCTTCTACAGAACTGTCTATTGGGCCTAGTTACTAAATTTGATGCAAACATACTATGGAGGATGAGAGAGGGCACCTGGGGCAGTTTTTTTTTTTTTTTTTTTGATTTAAAAGATAAGCAAGTTCGCTTGTCCTATGGACAGTAAAATGTCTATGACAGTAAAATGTGCAATCAACAACATAAAGTGTGTTGTTTAGCCACCACAAAGGATCAAATCCTTGTTTCACAGAGATGTTATCCCCTCTTTCTTTGCCAGGAGCCTCTAAGAAGAATAAAAATCTTGTGGTTATTGCGTCCCGGCCTTGCTGAGGACTGATTCAGCTCCTACCAATTTGGGTGTTTAAATTTTTCTAAATTCCCTTTCGTCCTCTGTTAGCTACAATGTGCTACGCGTATTTTTCTGCATTACCCACCAAATCAATTTATCTCCCGTCTTTTAGTGCTAAATACTTTTCTTCTTATTTGCTAAGCCAGCAGCAGTTCCTTTGTTGAGAGTAACGTGCAAAGTTATTTCTTTTAAAATATTCTTATTCCCCCTTTATTTTCTCCCCTTTTTCACCATTGCTTTGTTAAAGCAGTCAGAGAGCAATTTTCCTCTTTTTCCCCTTTCTTAATTTTATCAAAATTTTTTCCTTCGGTTAAGTCAACTTCTTAAATTAAATTCCCTTTCCTGAATTATGATGTAGAGGTACAAGTGATTTCTTCTCACATCGCGGTACTCCGAAATCTCAACCACTTTGCCGTTGCCTTGCATAGAAAAGTTTGTGTGGTTTAACACAAAACTACTTGATATTTTGCTTAGAAAAGGCGCAGGGAATTTGCTAGAAAAAAGTTTCTTCCTTTCTCTCTCTTATACATACACATCCTGGAGGCCCATATTGACTTATCTGTAAGGGGGCCCACTTGCCATCGGGCAAGTTGGCAACCTGGCCACTGATTTCTAGGGATGACGAATATTTGACGAACTGTTATTTTCTACGCAATATTAAAGAATCACAAATACCATTGATGAATACTACTGTCAAAAAGGTGTGATACACTCATTTCTATAAAATGTACGCAAAACGCTTTTTTTATTTTAATTTCTTTTCTTAATTTAATTTTGAAAGATTTTATTTTTAGTTCTATATATTGTCAATAGATGGCGCCATGAAAAGCATGATCTACCTTCCCCACACAGGGGGTCATCACTACAACCCACACCGGGGAAACAGAGTCTTCACCGGTGACCTTCCAGATAGGCTACTTACACACACTTTTGCAGACGATGCGTTCCTTGCACACACACCGATTCGTGTCGGTCGGTTTTCGGATGTACATCTGGTCATTCTCGAATACATTATCAATTTCTTCTGCCATACTTCAAAAAAATAACACAATAATTAACCAACCTATCACAAACTAAAATCACTATTTAAATATTTTAAAAATTTTTACGTATTTAAATAAATTTTTGAAATATTAATTTTACTTAACTTACTATGTACCTTTATTATTAGTATATTTAATCGATAATAATAATTAGAACTGAATTTATCATAATGAAAATGTTTTGAATTAACAAAAGTATATTATAACTTAAGTAATATCGAGTTAATTTAATGCTAAATACTGAACTAATATGAAGTGCAAATGAAAAATATATAATATTAATTTTTCAAACTAACATAATCTATGCTTGTTTTCATTTCAAAAAAGAAAACAAAAATAGTTTAACGATGTTTTATTTTTATTTTCCTGTGAAAATTAGTTAAAAATACTTTTCTCATATACTAAAAATGTCGCCGAAATATCGGAGATCAATTTGAATGGAACAAGAATTTTTTAATAAAAATGTGTGAATTATGAAATACAAACCGACAAATTCGACAATAATATAATTTTAACTTTTATGCATTTATTCAAATGTAAAATGTGCTTTAATAACTGATAAAAATCGTACATAATTTCTAAGTTGTAAATTAATTTTTTAGTTTATGAAATTCTCAATGTTTGTTGAACGTCATATAAAACGACAGTTTACATTATACAAAATTCAGGCACATTGCCTCGAAATCCTATATTGGCTCATAAATTAATTACAAAATTCAAGTGCTTAGTTCTTAAAACTAAACTAAATTGCAACTAACAGAAATAAATACTAAGTGAATTATTAAGTGAAAGCAATGAAAAACAAATACTTGTTTAGTTTTCCATTTTCAGCTACCAAGTTTTACTAAAATATTTTTAATTTCATTTCCGATTATCGTTTTCGTAAAATAAAAGAAGTTTTGGGATTAGATGTCATATAGTATGGTCATTATTTGTCTCCATTAGGTACATTTATGTAAACAATGAACAAAATAGGTGCAAGGCCACTAACAGAACATGGGTTAAATAATCTACAGCAATTTCAAGTTTAAAATTACGTTGTTAACGCATCCATGAATATAAAATTATACAAGATACAATTGAAATCATATTCCCATCGAACAAGCTAGTCGCCGAATGCGGCTAATTCAAACTAAATTAACTCTAAATCGCAACTAAAAAGAAATAAATATTAAGTTAGAACAATGAACAACACTTCTTTGTTGTGCTTTTTTGTACATTCTTGAACAAAAATATTATTGTCAAAACAAATGCTTGTTTAGTTTTCCATTTTCAGCTATTAAGTTTTACTAAAAGGATTCTAATTTCATTTCCGATTATCGTTCTAGTAAAATGTAATAAGTTTTGGGATTACATTCAGAAATAAAAGTGAAGTGAAACGAGAAAAATGTTTTTGATTTTCGGCAGAAAATGGGTTTGCAACGTAGGCGGACACCTTAAAAATTGACTTGGCAATACTACCAAATTATAACTACACGAATTTTACACCTTTCATTACCAATAAGGTGAAAACAAATGTCAAAAAAGTTTTCGGACAGTGAGAAAAAATTTAAGTCTTTTGGCGATAAATCAAAAGAAATAAAATGCTTACTTGCTTTAAGGTACGGCAACCTTTTGATTAATCAGTCCTAGCAATGAAAATCAGAAAGTGTTTGGTAACGCGGAAAAAAGTCGAAAGAAACCCGAAATTAGAATTGAAATGAAAAAACTCATTGTAGATCAGAATAAAGTGGAGAATCTATTCGAAAAAAATGATATTTTAAAAATAAGTAAATTAACAGTATTTAGTATAATTTCTAAATACAGGAAAACTGGCTTTGTAGAAAATAAAGCACGGACGGGACGGCCAGCAATTTTAACACCTCGCGAGCAGAGGTGGTTTGTTAAAAAAAATCACTATCAATCCGAAGATAAGTGCTGTTAATTAACGTTTGAAGCTAGAAAACGTGTCAGGAAAATATCTCATCCTGAAACTATAAGAAACATATTGAGGAATCATGACTTTCATGCTCAAGTTTCTAGAAAGAAAACGTTTATTTAAAGTGAACCAGAAGGAGAGATTGAAATTCGATAGATGTTATTTAAAAAAAACAAAAGACTTTTGGAAGTCTGTAATTTTTGTTGACGAAAGTAAATTTAATGTTTTGGTTCAAATGGAAAGGAAAAGGTATGGAGAAGAGTATAAAGGTATGAGCTTAAACTAAGAAATCTTCGTGCTACTGTGAAACATGGCGGCGGCAGCCAACTTGTCTGGAGTTGCATGAATAGCTTTGAAACAGTTAACCTAGAATTAATTGACAGTATAGTCAACAAATATGGTTACTTAGACATTCTTAAAATAAATATAAGACAAAGTTCTCAAAAAAATGGGAATTTTGGCCAATTTTAAACTCTACCAAGACAACGATCGAAGCAATCGCCCCTTATTTGTAGGTTATGGGCTCTCTATCATTGTCCTATGGTCATTAAAACGACAGCCCAAAGCTCCGACCTAAATCCTATAGAACATTTATGGGATAATATACAACAACGTTTCCATGAAAGTAATATTACGAGCAAAAATATCCTGAAAGAAAAACTAATTGAAGCATGAAGAAATATTGATCTTATTATATGCGACCAATTAATTAATTCAATGCCAAGTAGATTGAAAGAAGTAATAAAAAACAAGGGTCGGCCAACAAAATACTAAAATAGTGCTTTCAAGCAGTAAAAGTGTTTTTTGTTAATTAATTTACAAGTGTCCGAATATTTTTTTGGTCTGAAAATCTGTAGTAAAGGAATTATAGAGTCAATTATACTTTAATTTTTAAGTTTCAGAAAACTATTTCAGTAGCATATGTATTTTCACACCTTGTAGGATTTAAAGACAAGATTCGTTTTGCAATATATTGTTTTAATATTTTTTATTTGATGAATAAAGTGTTATTCGTCTTGGTGTCCGGATAATTTTTTGAGTGACTGTACATCCCTGCAGTACAATAATTTTTTGCTGTTTTGAATTCGCGATTTCAGAGGTATTTCGGATAACCCGGGTTTCCGGAAGCCTGCGTTCGGTTAACCGGGTTTTTACTGTATAATGATATATTATATTAATAAATATTAAAAAGATATTTTCCTTAACTTAAGGTTTCACTATACCTAATCTGCCATTAAATGCAAGATCCTTTGATTTAAATTCTAATCATGTTTTATCTAAATCATTAGCTCCTTTTGGTGTAAACATTAATCCAGCTTTGCACCAAATTTAGCTTCTCAATCGAGGAAAGATTATTCTACGTTCGATGGAATTCGTAAGGATGTAAGATGACATGCTCAGTTACGGTTTTCGTGTGACTGCGACAACCTATGAATTGAGACTCCATTACCTATTCGGTAACTAATCAAATACAAAAAGAATAAAATCGAAGGCGACAAAATTCAGTGAAGCCGAAAATATTGTTTTTTGAAAATATTTTATTGCGAAGCTTGCAAATCTTTCAGAACTCAAAAATATAGCATTAAATTAATGATTAAATTGCGATTTTCATATTAAAAAAATAATTATATTAAAAGGTCCCGAAAAATATGGTTTAAGCAAGATGATATATATAAGTGCGCTTAAACAGAATGAGTTCCATAAGGCAAGAATTGCCCACATTCGTTCTATATTATTCTTCATTAGTTGGAGTACGAACGGTAGAGGTACGGATGACGTACCAGCTTATGACGGATACGTCGAAAACGCCTTCGAAGGGAAACACGTACAAACAAGCGATCGAATGACAACTGAAGATTTTAGAATTCTTCTCTGAACATGCAATTAGCGGCAGGATGCGAAGTTTTAATATGCAGCCTATTCTTAAAAGTTTCCGGATCATAACTTTAATAAGTTTTTTGGCTTTGGTGAATATCGCGTATCTCAAAAACAGAGTTACGCCTTTAGTATAAAAAAAAATATATATTTTTAAAAACACTCTTTTGCGAATATGCTAAAAAAGTAGAAAATAATTTTTCTATCCAAAATTTGGAATTTTAAATATAAATTGTGCAGGGTTGAGATGCTGATTCTAAGGAAATTCGGATTTTTTTAATTGCATACGCTTGTTTTTAATTTTTAAAGAAATATTTAGGGATTTTTTTTATTGCGATATTCAGTGCCGACTTAGTTTCCTTATAGTGTTGTTTTCAATGACTCAAGCTTTTCCAATTTTGTTTTGAGCTCCGTATTTGTGACTAAAAAAAATATTTTTTTTACTTTTTACTATATTAATAAAATTGTGTTTTTTAAAATTGTTATTTAGTTATATTAAGTTCTGCTCTTTAGTCTCTAATGTATTCATTTTTATCAATTTTTGGAACCTTTAAATTAATTTTTATCAAATTCACTATCAGATAGCTCTCCCTTACGAAATCGAAATATAATTAAAATTAACCAATTAAATGATAATTCAGTTCTGAGAATATTAAAATATTGTGTTGTCATCGGGAACATGAAACTGTGCAAAACTTCAGAACCTTAACCAGTAAAAGAAAAGTCAATCACCAAATTTCATCTTTAAAAACATGAAAATGAAAAAAGAGCGTGTAAAATCAAATTTTCCTCCACATTTTCATGTAACTTCACGAAGGGACGTCACTCAAAACTTGGGTCAAAAATGATTGTGTCTTGTGATATGCAAACAAGTGTTCTCGACTGGCGTCAATGAAAAACCATCTCAAAATTTCCAAAACTGCCTTTTCCGCTGACAGTTTAAAATTATTAATTAATGTTGCATATGATTTCGCATTTATGACGCTTTCCAGCGATAACATAAGATATAATTTTTACATCATCTTAAAATTAAAGAAAATACATACTAAATTATTATCACGTTGTTTTTGTCTGACTCCTATACTTGGTATAAGCTTGTACAGAGGCTGTTCGCACATTTTTAGACAATTTTTATGGTATTTACAGAACTATTTTCCAAACTTTTTAACCTTTTAAATATTCAGTTTGAAAACCTTTTTCTTAACAATTTTTCTAGATCTTAATTTCCATGAAAATAATGCCTTTTGTATTATCGGAAGCGGTATTTTGTCCAGTTTCCTCTTCAAAAGCTTTCAAAAGTCCATAACGAGTTGTAGGTCGATGTTTATATAATTTGCATTTTAGAAGTTCAAGGGCGCAAAAATGTATGGATGATGCATCAGAAGATTTGGAAGGATTGTCAGCGAAGGATATAGTCTTAACACCATTTCTTGTTCTATTTTTTCCAGAAAATAATAGTGATTGTGATGTGTGGCTGTTTGCTTTGTCTTGATGCAGTTCTACTGATTGATAGCATTGTGGGTAAAGAGATGCTCCTTCACATTTGAAGACTGGGGATAAAATCTATTCCTGATAGTATATAGAATTGATCGTAATCTTTTATCCCACTCTCTTTACTTTTCTTTTGAGATTATATGTTAAACCAACAACAATCATAAATCTCATCCAAGACTTTCTTTAGATTCTTTAAACCATGTTTTAATTTTTTTTCCTCCTCTTTGATGATAATAAACTTATCTTTTATTTTTGCAGTCATTTAAATAAGTCCAAGCTTTATCTATTTTTACAACATCTTTCCATTTTTCTACGGATAAATGTTTTTCATAAAGAGTTCTGCAGCGTATTCTCCGTCCAGAGATATGACATGGAGAAAGACGATGACCCTTGTTTTTTGAGGTTTTTTTGCATTTTTAAGATTCAATTCAGTGTTAATAATTTTGTTTTTTCACAGTTGATACTGAGTATTTTAATGATTTTGAAACAAACCTTTGACTTGGAGGATTTTCTTTTAACAATAAAGAACTCGCCTTTGCGAAATTCGAATAACTGCGTTCTTCCCTATGATATTTGGAACAATTTTTCCCCTTGAAGCCAGACTTCGACGATTTTCTCCTTTCTTATGAATAATTTATCTAACGTGACTTAAGATATAAAAAAAAAACAATGGTTTTCGCAGCGTCTTTGAATAATGGATGGAATGCTTTTTTTTCACTCTTAGTAAAGAGGGAAAAAAAAGCATTCCATCCATCGATTCTTCAAAAGCCCCATTTTGCATGTAAACAAAAAAAAATTAGGTAGGAGATGATAACTTATAGTTTCAAAAATGTAACTCTTGTGAAAATAAATTTTTCCACGCAGTCGAATTCTTTCTACAACGAAACAAAATCGTCTAAAACATGTGCGAACAGCCTCTGTATTTAATTATTGGCAGGATAAATTTTAGTGATAGAGAAGAAAATAAATATATTAAAATATCTGTTGGGAGTGTTGGCCTGGTACACGGTAAATCTGCAGTCATACCCATATAAGTTAGTGTGCCATTTAAATACTCACGTGTCGCCCTTAGCATCCGACCACAGTTTTAAATTACAATATCTGTCCCCAAAAAACTTAATCTTTCTTCGAACAAAAATTAAAAAGTGTTTATACCACTAAATATTCACTATAAAAGGGAAATATAAAATGCTATTTAACAGCTGTTATATGAATAAATAAGAAATATTAGGTATTTTCTGTCAAATGCCTTTAATGTTTTGCTAATGCAAAATATTTGCAATTAAAACTAGAGCAGAAACAAGATTTGATTTATGGTTATTAATAACCACTTTAAAATAAATTATTTTCATTTCTTTTCTTACAATTCTGAATTATTTCCACCCATTTCAACAATAAAAATTTAGGTAACTCGCAGCCGGTAGGATTCGAACCTACGAGGGGAAACCCCAATGGATTTCAAGTCCATCGCCTTAACCACTCGGCCACGACTGCTCTCTGAGCATCTGTTAATAACAAAATACTTCCAGATGTTCAGGTGAATAAACATCTAAGATCTATGACTGACACGAGACCTAGAAACAAGATTAAAAACTAAAATAATTGTGCTATATTCTAAATTTTTCAATTTATTATTTGAAAATTATTAGAATTTTAAAATTGTTACTTTTTTGGAACTCGAAGCAACGAATTCCAGCTCCAGTTTTGTATGTAGTGTTCTTTAAACATCGATAGTTCAACTATTGATAGCGCAGTCGATAGTTTTCTCAAACTATCGACTGAACTATTCATAATTTCAAAACTATCGATAGTATCGATAATTTTCTCATCAGCGATACTATCGATAGGTGATCTTCCAGTCGATAGTTTAGAAACTATCGATAGTTCCAGTCGATAGTTTTAAAACTATCGACTGAAAATGTGCCTAACGATAGTATTACCCGGGAGAAAACTATCAATAGTATTGATAGTTCTGAAACTATCGATTGTTTCAGTCGAAAGTTTCGAAAACACGATATTTTCGACTTGGCTTCGATAGTATCGATAATCTATCGATGTTTAAGGAACACTATTTGCATGTATATCAAAACCTCTTAACATCCTACTGACAGGAAGCAAAGGGCTACGTTTGAGTTCCGTTTTAAGTAGCACGAGGGTTGTTTTGGGAGACGAACGTCGTAATTTTGAACCATGATCAGATTATGAGAACCACACCTGAGACGGAACCCCCATTTCCAAATATCTACACCCCACCAGGGGGAAAACGTTTGAACCTCGACGTCGGATTTAAATGTGTACCAGATCCACATACACTGCGGATCTTCCATGAACCGGGTTTAAAACCTGGAACCCTTTCGCAACGAAGTCTGGAACTTCCCAGCGAAGTGCTGTGGTAGCCAGGTACGATTCTTGCTTCATGATCAGAAGACAATAAGTTTGAGGCCCAATTCCCCCAAAAATCAACCGTAAACCTGTTGAACGTTAAATCCCTTTGGATAAATGGTCCTACCGCTGGTGTGGAGCCGAAGTTTGGAGGAGCGGCGACAACTCAGGTGTCTCTGTGGTCATTTAAACATAGTTCAGAAAGACCAGATTTATCCCAAAACATCCTTCGTGTAGGTTCAACACACGAAAGTTAATGAAAATCTGGAGTTCGAAATTAGATTGTGTTCTTCAAGCAAGGCTCTAAACCCCCTTTGAGACCAAAAATCGTATTATTAAAATTATCTCTGTTTGTCAATGTGTATGGAAACGCAAAATAGCAAAAAGTTGGATCAATGAAATTTGGCATGTGGATTTAACATTAAAATTGTGATAAACGGGGACAATTATTTTACAATTAAAATATCTCCTCTGTGTATATGAGAAAATAAAGAGAACGCAGCCGGTAGGATTCGAACCTACGCGGGGAAACCCCAATGGATTTCGAGTCCATCGCCTTAACCACTCGGCCACGACTGCTCGGAGAAACAACATCCATTACCTCTGTGATAAACGGGGACAGTTCTTTTACAATTAAAATATATCCTCTATGTATATGAGAAAAAAGAGAGAACGCAGCCGGTATGATTCGAACCTACGCGGGGAAACCCCAATGGATTTCGAGTCCATCGCCTTAACCACTCGGCCACGACTGCTCGGTAAAACAGCAATAATTACCTTAGTGATAAACGGGGACAGTTCTTTTACAATTAAAATATATCCTCTGTGTATATGAGAAAATAGAGAGAACGCAGCCGGTAGCACAAATTTTACGACATATCGTGCATTGTATTACATAAATATATCGTGCTGTTTTACAAAAATAAATGCAACTTGTATTTATGCTATCTTTACTTATTAGCTTAATAGTAAACAAAGATTTTATAAATAAAAATTGCACTTAAATTTAGAAAAGAACGATATAAATATGTAATAAGATGCACAATGCAAGTATCTTTTGAAAACGCGCGCCCGCTGGAAGGTTAATGAAGAGAACGGATAGAAATATGAGGCAATGCATATCAGCTGGGGAACGACCACTTCATGGGAGCCGCCATCTTTGAGTATGACGTTGTGTGTTATGACGAAAGCAGTCAACAATTCATCTGATTGGTTCAGATACAAGGTTGGATCAACTCTGTCGCGAGAAATCGACAGGGTTGAGTGTATTCTCCTCAACCCCAACTTCCACATCAGACGGCAGATTAAACTCAATTCTCAAGTTTTGAGTTGAACATACGGTTGAGTTGAGAGTTGGATTGACAAATTTTTGATCGTGTGATATGGCTTTTAGTATCAAATAACAGTTCAAGATAATAACTTAAAGTTTTAACAGTGCATATTTCTCCTGATAAATTTTTTTTATCACCACTCATAAATGCAATCAGTAAATCTAAAGAAATAGCGTCATTTAGGTAAAGGAAGGAAGATGCATGAATACATTTTGTTCTTCCAATTTTAAGTGGAATATGTATATATCTATATTTTTTACATTATAGGTTCCTTCTACAGAAAATGAATGGGCCGAAATAAACAAAGGTTTCTTGAGGAATTGGAACTTCCCAAATTGCTATGGGGCGATTGATGGCAAACATGTACTAATTCAAGCGCCTCCTAACAGTGGATCCCAATTCTTCAATTATAAAGGATTCCACAGCATCATCCTCATGGCCTTGGTAAACTGGGATTACTCCTTCATCTACATTGATGTAGGATGCAATGGATGTGTATCTGATGGAGGAGTATTCCAGAATTCTTCATTGTACAGTAAATTGGAGCAGGGTTCCCACTCTTTTTGCAAAACAAAAATTAAGGACTTTTTTTAGAAAATATTAAGGACCTAAAAATATTATATTAATTATTTATCAAATATACATATACACACAGTTACTGTTTGGAAAAAAAAGCCAATTCTTATCTTTCTCAAAAAACACAGGATTCACACCATTGTTGATGAACGAAAATTTTCGCTTCATCAACAATGTAGGTAAATGAATATTATTTGTGAATCTAAACTCTATCAACATGCAAAGAATACACATTACAAAAGAAATTCAAATCACATCAATTTATTCAATTTAGAATTAACAGTTGAAAATATTGACACAAAAAGTATTAACAGGTAACAACAATAATTAAAAATACTAATATATAAGAACTGAAGCTTTTTTTTTTAATTTTTCCAAGACGGACACCAATAAAAAAATTCTGTGTTCCTATGTCAGGTGCTATATGATAAGATTAAATTAAGCACAATTAATAAACAAATTTGCCCTGAAACATAAACTACACAATACAATAAACCTCTATCTCTAGTAGCAGCTAAAAGTTACCAATACGTATGAAAACTTTCAACAGCAGCAAAAACTTCACTGAATACATTTTACCATGGGGGAAAGCAAGACTGAACAAACCAAAATCAAGTATTCAAGAAATAAACTTTAATCAACACTAGAAATCTTCAAGAACAACCGTGCTTAACACAACTGTCTTAAATACTTACCAAGAGCTCCAAATTTCACAGCAGTATCACAAAACTGTTTAAAAATATGATTTTGCTATATTTCACGTTTTTCAGTTGTTTCATTACTATAAAAATTTATTATAAAGAAAATATATGTATACAATAATTATAACTATCTCAGCTGAACTTGATCAACCCAACTAAAACTAAGTTTGGCATGAAGTAAATTGATCTGTTAGAACAATATTAACTCATTTTTAAAAGTAGAATGTTTTTCAACATAATTGCAGTAATTTTTTGAGCAACCAGAATAAATTTTGTCGAGATAGGGTTACACACACATATTGAAATATCATATACATTTATTTAATTCCTCACGTTTTTCAGAAATATTTTCCTCTATGGATTTAAGCTCAAAACTTTTTTCTGTAACTTCTTTTCTTAGGGCATTTGATTTGAGAAAGAGTGAAATGTATTTTTTCTTCTCCCCTTCATCAGCAACAGCATCAGAAGATTGAGGAAATCAATTTCCTCAACCAATAGTTTCCTTTTATTATTTGATTGTTCTTCCATCTTTTCCCTCTTTTGACATTCAAGATAATTTAAATATTGTTGTCGCGCACATTGAACTGAAATTTTCATTTCCTTGGTGATGGGTACATCAAGTACATCCCCAGCCTCCTTAATTGCTTCAATATTCATTCTTTGAGCAATGTAGCTGTTTTCTTTTAAATTTTCTGCCTCTAAAGTTTTGTTTAGGGAAAATCCTCTTTCCACAGCGGCAACCTATATTAATATCTATATACCTATATTAAACAATATTATTTGTTTAAAATTTAGTATTTTCTCAAAAATAAGTAAGTGCCAATAATTTAATAACTAAAGTCAAGTTGAAAAATAAATAAATTCTTGAAATAAAAAATAAAAAACCGATTTAAGGTAGCATATGTTCAAATAACTTCGAAATTTCAAAATAATTAAAATATTCACAGGATGTAAAATGATTGAAATCTGAAACAAGGCATGTAACTTTCGGCGAAGCACGTGTTCAATGCTGGCAAGTTTCCAAAATTAGGTTTTTACTTAAACGTGTTAGAAATTATGAAAATACAATTAAAATACGAGAAATCTTTAAAGATTCATGAAAATTATTCCAATCTTTAAAGTAAATAAATTTTGTAGAGTGAAAAACATTAGTATGAGGAGTAATTTCCAGCAATACATATGTTTAATTCATTAAAAATTCGGGGAATAGAAAAATTCGAAATTTCCTCGAAAAAACGGAATTTTTTGGTCAGAAGATGTAAAAAGCTGAACTTTTTCAAAAAAGCGGATTTTTTTCTTTTCTATAAAATTTGAAAAGCGGAATGTTTCCATCCCTGGTTCTTTTAACACAGGAAGTAGCAAGGAATTAAATTTGGCACTGATTTTCCACCGCCTGTATATCGCAAATTGAAATAAACTTTGGATTTTTAGTTAAAAAGTAAAGTTATATTATTAAATTCAAATTGTGTCATTTATAAAATTCAATTTCAGAATAAAAATATGATACATTGAAAAAAGGTTTACTTACCATTCATGTGAACTTTCAAAGCACTTTCTCCCATCCTTCCAATATCGAACTCTACAGCATGTTTAACATTTTGCCTTGTTGCGATCACTGGATGCTGTTAACCATTCTATATATTTTCCATCTAGTATCCATAAAATGTTAAAAACACACTTGCCAGGCATTTTAACAATAATTTCACACAACTTAAGATTTTCTTTCAAAAGAAAAGTAAAAACGTAACATGAAGAACGACTGAGGTTCCAACAATGTCGGAAATAGCCGACTAATTCATGATCAATAACAGAACAAAGTTTAGGAGCGCCTAGCCCCCGTAGGGTGCTTATCCCCAAACTTGCAATAACTGGAGTGGGCATGGCTTTCAGTAAGATGACATGGACTTATCGAAAGCATAGCCTGATGGAAACATCATCACGGTAGGAGAGAGAGATGGGCGAGTCAGTCTGGTGTGAGAGCAAGCTGTCAACTGGGCTGGAGGTAGGAGGAGTTCGCTTATATGGCTAGATGAGCAGCCAATCAGAGCGCACCACAAGTGGTGGGTGGAGACATGGTCAGTTGTAGAAGGCAAGGAAAGGCTGAGAAGTACTTTTTAATCGATTAGTTTAATAAGTAAATTGAGTCTTTCGAATTTGTGGCTTTATTTAAAGCTCTATTGATTTCTAATAAGTTTGGGAATTCCTTTAATGCTTCCTTAACAGTTTTAAGTGCTCTGGCAAGCGCTTTAAAATCGCGCATGTCCTGATTTGTTGTAAGAGGTTCGGGTTCTGAGGGATTTTCGAGATTAATTGGATTAGCTGGTTTGGGGATGTTTGACTTAAATTTTTGTGCATAAGTAGTTTTTGAGATGAATTTATTGGTTTTTGAGAATTTAGGACAGCCGCGCCATGAGGCGAGATGTCCTTCTCCGTTACAATTGATACCTATCGGGTTTTCGATTTTATTTTTAATACTACAATCCCTAGTTTCATGAATTCCTGCGCATTTAATGCATCTTGGATTACATTCGCAATTTTTGCGCTATGGTGAAAATCTGAACATTTAAAGCAGATAGTGACTCGGTTTTTCTTTTTATAGGATTCGACTTTAATATTAAGATGCTTGATGGTATTTAAATTGTAGATATTAAGATGCTTTTCCGTTTTCGCTACATCTACAAGGAAATAGGGGGTAGAGGGTTTTGAGTCTATAATTTCTAAGCTGGCTAATCCTGAGAATTTTAAATCCTTTGCTTACGATCACATGTGGGTTTATCGTTTCTACTTGGGTGTTGGGTGGAGAGGGGGGAAGCGGCACCTACCCCTCGGTTGTGGCTACAGCAGTCAACCAATCCACAGGAATGGCGCTAGAGTTTGCCCGACGGGGGGGCCAATTTTCCCGACAGG
>BGPR01009522.1:4520-18621 GCA_013235015.1 Araneus ventricosus
AGATTATTCAATTCTATACATTGTGAATTGGTCAGGAGGATTCTTCACAAGTTATTTTGGGATGGACCTCAGAATAGTGAATTCTGTCAGATGAAAGGACGATGCTGAATTGGCACCCCCACTCCAAACTTCCGCACCACACCAGAGGGGGGACGTTTGATCCTTAATAAGATTATTCAATTCTATGCATTGTGAATTGGTCAGAAGAATTCTTCACAAGTTAACTTTTAACAAGCAGATTAAATAAATATTTTTAAAATTTTCTTCACTGTAATTATTTAATTAAAACTAAAATCAGAAGAAGAAGTAGGGACATTTTATTCAAAAATGCATTCAGTCCGAGGAGTTTCGCCTACTTGTATCAAAGAGTCTAAAATTGGAACTTAATCGATTAACCCTCTTACTGCTTATCCCGCGATTTCCGCTGGCTGGGAAAGAGTCTATTTTTGCAAGTCTATTAACCTACAGTCATAAGCTAATGGGTTTACTTAGAGCTTTTTAAAAGTTGAATCATATTATACTAATAAAACCTTGCATGTAAATAATAATTCGCTCGGTTCAACGGTATTTGAACATGTTTTCAAACCTTACATCTAAACAGTGATTTTAAAAAATTTGGCGGTCAGAGGATTAATTAGGGAATTTTGGTGACTTTATGTACAACGCATATATCAGAACACATTTAAATGAAGTTATGTAAATATGTACGAGAATAATTATACCAAATGCGGGAAAATGTAAAGCATCGCTTATTTTTAAGGCAACTTAAAAATTCTTTTATTCTAACTTATTATTCGAGTACTTTCTTTCCTATTTATAAAATCTAGTAGTCTATCATATATTGTACAACTTCAGATATGAGTAGAACTTTGAAATCTTGGCGAATTTTTCCATAATAGGACTATAAAGTGCAATCTATTAGAACCTAATATAAAATATCGGATTGAATGAGAACGGTGAAAAACAAACACCATTTAGCAATAAATTATTTTAATTGGAATAAAAAAATCGATGAAAAATATGTAAGAATCCATCCGTAATATAACAAAAAGAATAACATTAAGTAATAATAGTTTAAGAATGTAAGCATACAGGATTTTTTTGAGCTTGTATTTTAAAATTCATTTCAAAAGAAGCAACAAAAACGTCTTCAATCGTAGAAGAATTTTTCGCGAAATACCGATTGTGTCTTTCAAGTCAATTTATATGGAATGCATAACAGAAATGGCAATTTCATCGAATGTAATGTGTTGGCGCATGCGTGCCACTTGCAAAGCGAAAAGGGATGTTGCGCATGCGCCCAACCGGTAACTGACGCTCGTGTATTTGGCAGAAATGAGTTAGCTGTCATTCATAAATGAGGTGGGTAAAAGAACTCTCAATTGAAACCCAAAAATTAAGTACTAAAAAAGATAAAAAGTATTCCGTGCGCTGTAAATACTGTAAAAAGTGTGTGGTGTTGGTGTGATGTAAAATCTATACTTATAAAAGGCAATGTTTGTGTGTGTGTGAATGTGTGTGTGCGGTATCCAGACGAATCTATCGCATTTACAGCCATGAAATTTGGCACACAGGTAGTCGTAATGGTGACTGAATGCACCTCGAAGCCGAAATTTTAAAATTTAATCCAGAAATTTTTTTTATTTAATGTTTTGGTTGATTTTTCGCACTAATTTCTCAATAGAATGGTTTCGAATAATTGTACGACAAAAATAGATACACCATCGAAAAGAGCACGCGATTTCCGTTCTAATGAAGTTAGTTTTGAATTTCTAACGTAATTTACTGAATTTTGAGATTTTTTAAAATTACCCAGTTTTGCCAACGAGATGTTACTTTTGTTTTTAAATTTGTTGCATCCGACTTTCTAATAACGCTATTATTTTCACTTTTTTCAGCTTATAACTAGAACGGTTCTGTTGGATTTAAAACAAGAATGGTTAAAATATCTTTTCCCGTTTTTTTTTTTTTAATTAATTTTTTCTGGGCGGTTGAGAGCTATTTTTCTCTATAGAGTTCCTCGCGCGGCACTTCTTCGGAATGTTGCTGGCAATTTTGATTGGCAGACGCGCGGAATACGTCATGACCTACACCTGAATGAATTACTTTGATAATTATTTTCGGATTCGATTTTATATTTTGTTTGCTGTATAATAATCATTTTCACGTTCCAATTTTGTAATATTGTTTTGGATTAACGTACTCTGTACTGTAGCGCGAAAAAAATAAGCAGGAAGATCAAATAATGTGTATCTTTTGTTTTGATTTTGTTGTCAAAACTTTTTCATGTCATTATGGAAGGTTATTTTTCATTTTGTTTAAGTCTAATGGCACGGGCAACGCCGAGAGCGTACTGTTAGTAAATAATATTCAAAAGAGGCTCGTATGTAGACATTGTAGCTCCCCCTATCTTTTTTTCATTGCGTAAATTTAATGAGTAATTTATTTTATTTTTCATTTAATATTTAAATTAATCAATAATATTTCTTTTAAGGTTTTCAATCTTCAAAGGAAGCGCAAGGAAAAGCTCAGGCAGAAAACTAAGTTCCGTATCCGGTTTTTTCACTATCAGAAGATTATGCTTCTCTGCTCAGAGGGAAAAATAACTTCTCTAACGTATTGTTTTTCCTTCCAGTACCGATTTCCCCTGCTGCGCAAGCGCAGTTAGAAAGTTTCCCAACAGCGTTTTTTAAGTTGAAGGAAGTACTGTCCAGAAATGCAGCATCAAGATGTTAAAACGGAATTTTATACGTTTTCCCACTGAGGGAAAATCTTTCATCAACCTAAAATTTGAAAATAAATAAGAAAAGGAAGGATAATTAATGACGAATAAAAAGTTAATTGAAAATCATTTTTTAAAGTAGCTAAATTTGA
This sequence comes from Araneus ventricosus, assembly GCA_013235015.1. Classification (NCBI taxonomy): domain Eukaryota; kingdom Metazoa; phylum Arthropoda; class Arachnida; order Araneae; family Araneidae; genus Araneus; species Araneus ventricosus. Next base: position 7,395 of record BGPR01009522.1, read on the forward strand.
ATGCGATTTCTTGCAATCCAAATGATTTTTTCCGATAATCTTTAGTTATAAATGTTGATGAATTTTGGGGGAAAAATACTTTTATAAATTTTCGCTACCTCAGAGTTATTCTGTACTATCCAGCGGCGGCTCGTCCATTAGGGCTGCAGAACTGCAGTCCCCCTGAAATTATTTTAAAATCTTGTATTTTTTATTTTATTCTATTGTCTTATTTTTCTACTTTGAGAGTTCAATGGTCAACGAAAATGGCAACAAAGTAATAAAAAAACGTAAAAGAAAGACGGATGATCGATCAAGAATTAAGAGACAGATAGACCAAAGTTTTGCCCCTCCTAAGGATCAAAATTCGGACACTGAGCAACGCGGATCGCTCATCGGAAGAAAAAGCGACCCTTTCTCCGTATGAAATAAGATACGCTTGAGCTGCGTTTTCCACTTCTCAAGTTTGGCGCGATTTCCACCATTGCCTTCCTCATTAGGATTTTTTTCCCTTTCCCTCAGCAGTTCAGTCCTTAAGTAATTTTTTTTAAATCAAATTCTGGAGGAGTTGTAATTCTTTGCTCCTTTATGTGTTTTGCGGTGCTAATCACGAATCTGAGGTTTGCCACCAAAAAGTTTGTCGGAATTTTTGTTATGGCCAAAAACCACAAAAAAATGTTTCCCAGTTTTTGCTTATAACTCAAAAACTATTAATTTTTAGTATATCATCATTATATACCAAAATAATCAGCACAAAATTTTCTACAACCTAGGTCTATACAACTTTTGCAGCAATGCTTGTTTCTGAGCTGACGAGTGACCACTGGTACTATTTTACTTATTCTATACTATCTTACTTATTCTGTACTATCGTACTTATTCTGTACTATCATACTTATTCTGTACTATCTTACTTATTCTGTACTATCGTACTTATTCTGTACTATCATACTTATTCTGTACTATCGTACTTATTCTGTACTATCATACTTATTCTGTACTATCGTACTTATTCTGTACTATCTTACTTATTCTGTACTACCTTACTTATTCTGTACATAGTTTAAGAAGCCTCGACTTTTGATGAAACACTGTGAGCTCAAGGAAGAGAATTTCTTAAAAAATATCAGAAATTGTATTCCAATTTTTAAAAAATATCACAATTCACCTATAGATCTATGTAATAGAATAGCCATTCATGTTATTACATCAGGGCTTGAACTCTGCTCTTTAACATAAGAAAGAATAAAATATTTTCTAAGATGCATTATAAGAATCGGTATAGGTTCCTTGTAGCTGCTTTTATTTCAACAGAAAAAGCATTTTTCAATAGTCATTCGAGCATCGAGGTAAAAGTTTTTGATCTTTTCTCTGGAAACGAAACAAGAAGAATGGATTTTATTTTTAAAAACATTTTAATAACACTAATACATAGTATTCTACTATGCTGATTTTTATATTAGTTATACGAAAAGGAATTAATAATGAAAATTTTTTTAATCACGTACTGCATTTATCCTCAGCTTTCTGAATCTTTGTAAATGTAGTAAGAAAAACAGAGAAAGAAACTTAAAAATTAATTTTGAGCTTAAATTGTATATTCAAATTAATAAGTTAAAACACTTGCCTATTTTAAGTCAAAAATGTTATAATTGTATTAACTAAATGTTAAAGCATTAAAAATAATGGAAAAAAGGCAAAAAATGCAAGTGGTACAAATACGCATTACTGTGCATTGAAGGAATGAAATCACAGCACCCCCACAATTATATTACACGAACTGCACTGATAATTTTAAAAAGAGGAATATTAAGCACAATAGTTAACAGGTTATTCAATTAAGCACCATTTCTGATGGTACTATAAATTATGAGGAACGGAAATGTTGCTTGCTCCTGTAAAAAAGTATTAAAAGTATGGTTCGACAGCTGGAATTCTGAATGGAGAGCGATATATTGAGCCATCACTCCAACTCCTGTGTAAAAGTATGGTTCGACAGCTGGAATTCTGAATGGAGAGCGATATATTGAGCCATCACTCCAACTCCTGTAAAAAAGTATTTTTCAACAACTGGAATTCTGAATAGAGAGCGATATATTGAGCCATCACTCCATTCAATGCTTATACTGTTCGTTTCAGAAACGCGAGACTAGCATTTTTGGACAATTTTATTACGGAAAGAGGTGACAGGCAATGAGTAGGATGAGCGCTTTTCCGAAGTTCTGTGTTAGGTCATGACCTTCATCCGATTAGACGTGTTATTTTTTTAAGTTAATCTTCTTTTAGATAGCCTTTTCACAAATCAATAAATGAAAATAAAATGTTTCTACATACTTCTAAGTAAATTTTATCCCTCTCCATTTTTCACTTCATCACTGTTTTGGTGAAATCAACTCCACCTAGCACTTGCGTAAAAGTTCGTAGGGTTTCCGCATCTGAGAATGATCAGAGCTATGTAACGCATGCCTTCGTTATCTGCAGAATGGTCTTGCGGTTTCACTTGTTAATCATGCTCCAATTCTGGTTACATAACAGAAAAATCCGGTCTCATTTACATCTTTTCTGCGCAAAATGTATCTTTTTATCTTCATTCGTTCGAGTGTTATTAATCTGCAAAGTTGTTTCGGACTTTTGAATCACCCTGTCAATTTAACGATATTGAAGACAGGAAAAACAAGAGGACGAGAAAGAATTGTTAATTCTATGACAATATGGAAGGAGGGGGGTCTTTGGAAGCACATAGGCTCAAGGGTCCTTTATCATCCGCTTCAACTGGAAATGAACGGTAGTGAGATATCAAATGTAGTGCACTGAATTTAATTATGTTAATTTTATAAGCCAGTTATGCATTACAGCCCGTACAATAGTCCACCAAAATTCATATTGACGTATGAAAACCTGGAATTTACATTTACCAATTTTAGTTTTTTCAATACCACAAAATTTCATTCGTATGTTTGTGTCAATTATATTTTATGTTATTATTTTCATAAAACTATTAAATTAGTAGATTTTTTTACCAGTAGTGTTTTAAAAACACATTTTCCTGTCTACCTATTTTGTAAAATAAAAATTGCAAAAAAACTATATATTTTGATTCGAGGCAGTCAATATCGAATTTGTCCCCACAGATAACGTTGCTCATCTTGCTCATTAGCTACGAAATTACTTGGCGACGTCTTGGCGGCGCCAACCTTTCCAGCAACCCTTTTTCCGAAAACCTTTTGGCGTTTCAGCTTCCTTTGGAACATCAGTATTCAAAGGAGGAAATAGATATTAAAGGCCGGTATCGGAGCTGCTAATTCTGTTTTAATGGAGTTATAAATTCTACTTTAACGATGTTCCGAAAAGATTTGCTTATCAAGGGGAAGACCCCAAAGAAAAGTTTTATTTCCTCGAGAATTTATTTTTATAAAGGCAGCCCAGCGTTTTAAATCATCTTTCCCGAGATGAAAAACTAGAAGAGGTCTTTCAAAAGTCTTTTGAGTTGTTTCAAAGTGCTCTTGGTCGCAGAAAGTTTGGTGGAAGGGATTTGTGAAGTTTCTGTTGTTGTGGGCCCCCCCCCCCATTCTATAGACCAGTAATAAAAATATAAATACGCTTTTATTTATTGGAGAATTGAGCAGGAGTTGACAGCAAATTCACTCGAGAATAAATGGAACAGATAGACAGATTTAAATGTTTTCACCAAATGCACAGATTTTGATTTTAGTTTATTTAATTTGACTTGTTTCGTGTGTTCGTAAATTTCACGTTAGTTACGATGAAATTTTTAAATTCATTTTTCAGTTGCTACATGATACACTTAAGTCCTAAAATGTTGTATACTTGCGTGTCCCGGTGATAATACAATATTTCACTATTTTTAGAGGTTAATTATTTAATAAACGATTCTTTTTAATAAAATGTTGATATCGCTCTCCTTCCCTTCTTTATAGACTAATATAAATATGTTTTTATTTACTGGAGAATAGAGCCGATGTTTACTACAAATTCTCTCGAATATAAATAGAATAGAAGAACAGATTTAAATGTTTTCACTGTAAAATGAACAGATTTTGGCTTTCGATTTGCACGCTTTTTTTTAAGTTGATTTGTTCCGTCTGTTAGTAAATATCACGTTATATAGGATGGATTTTTTTCAACCCATTTCTCAGTTGTTTCCTTAGGCATTCAAGTCTTAAAATTTTGTAGACTTGTATGCCCTTGTTTAATATTTTAATATTTATAAAAGTTAATAATCTCTGATAATCGATTTTAATAAAATTTCGATTCCGTGTGTGAGCCGAAATTTAGTAGTGAATTTAAGAAAATATTGATAAAAAAATTCGATAATATTTATAAAAAGTATTAAGAAAATTACGTAGTAGAATATAATAAGAACAAAAGGTTTTTTAAATACTCTTTTATTAGTGTAATAAAATTTGAAAATGATTTTTTTATCAAAAGTCTGAGAAGGTGAAACAAAATTGCAAGAATATAAAATCAATGTAAGGAAATTAAGTCTCAATAAATATCATAAAAAATGCCTTAACGTCATTAATAATAAAAGCGTGGTTACCTTTACCTTCTAGGAATATCCCATTTGTTTAAGGAAATATACACAAAATATAAGGTGCTATATAAGGCGCCCACGCTTTTATTCAAACCATGCATTTTAATGTATCCAGAACAATTAATTTTTTTCCTTTGAGTTCATTTTGACGAAATTATAATGTGTAAACATATTTTCTCATTTAAAGTGCATTTCGAATAAAACCTTATACCTTAATTTTTTTTATTTATTTTATTTTCTACTTTTTAGTGACGTCTGACACGATTACATACAACATGTTACGCATAGTAAACCAAATTCAATTATTGAATTCTCCAATATAAAACACATATTAAAATTATTATATACATATGTACAATTACATTTTTAAAGTGATTTAATGGCATTAACTTTCTGAAATATAAATCCGTAATATATTACGTGATAACTTACAATTATTATCAACAATGTAATAGAAAAAGAGAGAATCGATCTACACAGCTTTCTCTTTTTACTTGGAGTGCGAAACGTTTGGCGTCAACTTCTGGTTGTTGGCGAATTCTAATAGAAAGTAAACCCAAGACGACTAGAAACACGAGCTATGTCTTTCACCAGTGCAGTGCCGGGTGTTGTTACAACCCTATGTAACGTGAGGTTACCACCTTCCAAACTGTATCGCCCAAATATAGGGCTAAAATTTTAATATCATTTTGTTAGGTTTAAAATAGGTATAGATTGCATTTTTTTTGCATAATATTGTATTGTCTCCGAAAACACACCACTGTGCTAAATTTCAAAGCTGTAGCTCGATTGGAAGTGGGTATGAAATCGATCTCAAGATTTGAGGACAAGACACTGAAGTCGAATAAAAGCTTATAAAAAAGCATACAACAGTGACGCCTAGTGAAGCTACAGCTTTTGAGAAGACATTAATTATTCATTCATAATCGGGGTTGGTGAAGAAAATATATAAATTTATTTACCAGGTTTTCTTTTATCTTTCTTTTTTTTTCCCCTTATTTTGAGTGTAGGCTTTAGACTTGCACAATTTTCACTTTTACTTTTCATATGAACTTGCGGAAACGAATTCTGTAACTTTTTTAATCCCTTGTGTTTTCTTGTGTCAGGCATTACCAACTTTGATTTCAACTACCCCAAATGGTCCTTCGAGTACCCCCAAAGGCAGGAATGGCGCTAGAGTTCGCCCGGTTGGGGGCGATTTGCCCGACAGGAGGGCACGACCTGCTGTACGGGGGGGGGCAAGTGTAATGAAATTTGTCTCAAATTTTCGCCAGATTATTATTTATCAACTACAGTTGAATACCACGTACAAAAATTTTCCCCGACGGGGTTCCTGGCCCCCCGGTCCCCCCCTTTGGCGACAGCCCTGCACAGGGGTACGCGTACCACAGGTTGGGAACCTCTGATCTATCTCACTGAGTTTTAGGTAGATTCCTTATAGGAATTTTACCTATTGCAATGGTTCTCATAACACGACTTCCGGAAAATTTCTGCAGATCTTCACCGATCATGACCCCTAGAACACAAAATCAAATATATATATATATATATATATATATATATATATATATATATGTAATAACCTCACTTAATTTTATTTCAAATTCTAAAATTATATATTTTAAAATCTTAATGTATTCCAAAATCACTTTTCTAAAACTCCATTTTCGTTCTTTCCCGCGCTGGAGGTATAAATCTCGCGTGTTTCGGCATATTTATTACTAAAAGAATATTTTAATCGTTTCCACGCGCACACAACTCGCGAAATCAGCGACTTATTGCCGCCATGCATTTTCCCTAAAACACGTACGTAATGTACTAAAAATAGCTATTATTCCCTTCACTTTGATCACATGTCTATCTGTTAAATCCCTACCTGAGAATAAGCAGGGATCTTTTGTTCAAACTTTTGGCTAAAACTTAAACGAAGATGTACGTACATTTCGTCTCTCTCCCATAATAAAAATGAAATTTAGAATTCAACTCGGCCTGTTTTGTTATGTAACGACTACAATTACGAATACATTTCATATATATATATACACACAATTAGCTTTCGCAGAAGGTTGGCGCCTTTAAAATTCGAATTTAATGCGACATAATCGATTCCTAAGATCGATTGGCATTTTTTTTCATAGTAATAGTTTACAATCTAATTATCTTTCTATATTTCATTGTATGATTATTAATAAGGTAACATTATTTTATATTTAATTTTAATTATTGGTTTAATAGGTGTATATACTGAAAATGTTATCTGAGTTTTAAATGTTCGTAAAATATTTAACTATATATATATGGCGCTTTTTAAATTGCATTCGGACAGACCCGATACCATTTTTCTGTCTCTAGAAAGCTAGAAAGTGGAGATTGATTAAAATCTGAAGGTCAAATTTTTCACGGCACATTCTAGGGCATCAATCTACCGTATCAATAGAAGGGAAAGTGTATAATATCACGACATCGCTCAAAGCAGTGTATCGTCAGCATCTGTGTAGAAGAAAAATATTTCCAACATCAAACTTAATTAAGGTGCTTAATTAATCGTTACTTAACGCGCAATAATCTATTCACGGAACGAGAAATGTGTCATTAATCACTGAACGCAGCGTTCATGAACGCCGTTAATTTAATATCCCCTTTTTTGTCCATACCGAATGCAGCAATTCACCTGTAAAAATATTCAAGAAACAGAATTGTGCAATTAGTAGCCATTACGCGAATTAAGAAAAATATTCTAATCATTTTTTATTTCCCTAACTAACCATAAGTGCATCAAATTAACGATATCAGCAGTAATAAAAGATCCGCACAATTTCTCGCCAAATTACCCCATTTTTGCACAACTATGCTTTTGGTTATCTATTCATAAAAATCCAGCCTATTCAGCTTAATAATGTAGCACAGTTGCTCTGTATGGATAGTTAATTTACTAATCACTATCATTAACAAATTGTTACCCAAAAAAAATAAATAATATTCTTTCAACCAATTTCTGCTTAATTACTGCACTAAGCAGTTTCTTAACGTTCTAGCTATTCCAACCCTCCCTTTTTTTTCTGCTTATGACTGTCTCTTATTAGAAGAAATGGAATTATACGATCATCTTCAGCGTGGATCATTATTTAAATTGCTACTGCACCACGGATGAATGAATAAAAAAATTACTAAAAGCAGAAATAATGGTGAAAAAATTCTCGTGTGAGGAATTAAATTTATACTCTCATCTATCTATCTATCGTAGATGAAGGGGAAAAAAAGTGATATGTTTCAGAAAACCGCTGACCAAATGGTCTTATTAGAACCAGAAGATGTGAAGAAAAGTTAAAAGTTGGTCCCGAAAACTCGTAGGCTTAGCAAAAACCGCTAACTTAATAAGCAAAGCCCTTACACGGACAGATAGCCTCAAAAGATACTCTAATGATCCTTATTAAGAAAAATTCTTAATTGGAAGGATTCGCTAGCTCCCATGCGGTGTTCGATTTCTTCGAAACGGGTAAATTGGCTTCCCTAATAGGGGGTTTGTTATCCACCTGAAGAAGGGGAAGAAGTAGAGGGGAGGGAAGCTGAAAAAAGGAGAAAAAAGATACGACGGAGAGTTAATGAATTATATAAGTGCCGAATCCTGAAAATTCCGGAGAAGAAGAAAGATTGCTTATTGAGTAAAAAGTTCTTCCATGAAGAAATTCGTTTTCGAATAAAGGCTTGGTGAATGCCGTATTCATTCGAACATGGCTTCGCTGAGTAATGTTATAAGTTGCAAGCGAAGCAAAGTTTGGATTTTTTTTACTATTGGGTTTCTTTTATGCAAAAGATACTATAATTTTAGATGTAAAGAGTACATTTTTTGAGATAATCGTTAGCCTAATTGGTTAAGATAAAAACGTCCATGAAAGAAATTTTTGTAAGATGAATTACTGGCATTAAGATACATAGGAAATCTTTTTTTAACCCCATTAATGTCCAATTTGTATGTTTTTCAGTAATATTTTGCACGCTAATATTACAGACCATGAAATCAAATGGAAAATAACAAAAAAATCCTGCCTGAAAAATGTATGTTTTATTGCCCTTCTAAGCCCAGCGTCTCCATTTAGACAACGTCCTGTACTGCCAAAAAATATATCAAAATCTAAAACTCTGTGAAATTCTAAAAAAATACATTTTCTTACAATTATATTTACTATGCTATTATATGAACTATGCTTCGTAAACGACAAAATAAAGATAAACCCCTGTCAAGAGTTTTTGCGACTACATTTTTCTATTCAACCGGGCTTAGGGTCACGACCTTCAGTCCTGCTCCAAAAACATTCTAATCCCGAAATTGAAAACATTAGTCCTATTTATCCAGCAAACATCTCAACTGGAGTGGACAAATTCCCATTTGTGATCAACTTCTGGAGGTCTGGATTTTTAAAAATTACAATACTTTCATTGCACTATACTTCTTATATGAGAAAGCAAAAATAAACCCCTGTCAAGAGTTTTCGAGACTACATTTTTCTATTCAACCGGACTTAGGGTTACGACCTTCAGCCCTGCTCCAAAAACATTCTAATCCCGACATTCAAAACATTAGTCCTATTTACCCAGCAAACATCTCAACTGGAGTGGACAAATTCCCATTTGTAATCACCTTCCAAAGGAAATAAACGGCACTTCATTATGCAGCGCACGACTTCCATTTAACGCTGGAAACTCCAAACGAAAAGGTGTTGGTGAGTACCGAAGTCGTCTGACGAAAAGCGCCCTCACGTTCCTGCATTGTTTGGGCGCGCAGAGAGAGGGGGTGGATTACAATGTTGTATCGTTTGGTCTTTTCCGAGGCAGCGAACGCTAATTGCTTTTGCAGATTACATCATTTGTTTCGTGACGTAATTTCGACTCCCCCCTTTCGGTAATTGATTGAGAGTTGAACTGCCCTCTGAACTGGATCTGAATGCTTTGGAGAAAACGACTTTTTGTTGAAAAGTGATGGGGAAAGTCGGAGAGAGAGAAATGAGGAAATATGATTGGTTAAGTAATTACGAGTTGAGAAGTATGTGTGAATAGATATGGTGTTGATTTCTGAAAATTACGAATTTTAAAATTTGATGGATTGGTATTTGTTTCGAAGTGTTAAATGGATGGCCTGTCAATACTTTAAAAAACAATTTTACAAGAAAATGGAAACGGTTTTGGTAAGCGTGCTACCATTTTTGTTTCAAGAACGACTTTTTGTTCAATAGCTGTCCCATAATAACTGTCAGCAGCGCTAGTTTCCTACCATTACCGCCAGGTGACTCTTCGACAGCGTTGTCGTTTATTTCAATTCGTTGTGTAACCATACCAACGAACGCACCAAATGTGTTTCATTCGCTAGTTTTTCCCCATCACTTATGCAAAAACATGTTTTGATTTTTTATATTCCGGATACTCAGCTTGTTGCCGCTTTTGCTTTAAGAACGCTTTTATACAACGGATGTCCCAAAACAAATGCGGCAATACTTGTATTTCCGAACAATACAGGGTAGTGATAAATTATTGGACCTTAGCTTGTTGCCGTTTTTGATTTAAGAACGCTTTTATACAACGGATGTCCCAAAACAAATGCGGCAATACTTGTATTTCCGAACAATACAGCGTAGTGATAAATTATTGGACTCATTTCAAAAATTATTAATAAAATAACTAATAATGTTACAACTACGGTTGTTGTTTTTTTAATGAGAGCGCAGTTTAAAAAGTTTTTTTTTTTCTTTTCAGAAAGGTAACGCGCCGTTGCGGTGATCTAGGTGGTCATAAATTATTGGACATCTCCAATTTTGAGAGCCATTATGTGCGAAACCATTGAAGCTAAAAGAAAAATAAAAGCATGCATTTGTAAGGAATTTCACACTCTTTAATTTGTTAAATCAATTGTAATTCGAAAACTGATTAGTTCCCGATATATTTGAGAAAAACTAAACAAGGAAACCAGAAAACGTGCATCGGCTTCTGCTGATTGGTAGCCATTGTGTATGGAAATCTCACGCTGCAGCAGATTTAGAAAGCCTTAATGTTACGCCGCCTATCTGTAAAAACCTTTTTTATTTACTCTCTCATTTAAAAAATATTAGTTTTTTCTATTATTAATTTTTGAAATCGGTTCAATAATACCTGGCGACTTGGCAAGTATGTAGGCGTGTTCACTTCAGTGTATAACCATTAAAACACGTGCAAGGTTTTTCATTCTCTAGTTTACCTTCAGCACTTATGCAAATGAAGAGTGTTGATTTTTTTTCACTCCAGATTTTCCGCGACTTCCCAACAGCCCAGACCTTTTCCCGTACGATTTTCGACTCTCAACGTTAGAGAAATAAATAGGCTGTAAGCAATTTGCAAAGGCTGCTGGTGTAATATTTCTTGAAAACGGACTGAAAGAAGAAGAATGGAAGACAGTTCGATCAAACGGTAGGAAAAGATACAAATGATTGACAAAAGTGCCGACTGCTACTTCAGGAATGAGGAGAAATGTAATGATACTTGTCGCGACTCCTCTTCCAACGAGTGACGTAACTGGACGCTTGAACTTTTTCCACCAATCCAGAGCAGGCATCTTCAGCCAGGACTCTTTTGAATATTATTCGATAATTGGTGGGAAAATAACCCAAAGACAAATAATATGTGTAAATGAACATTCGAATTCGCTTGAATGTGAAATTATGTATA
>BGPR01009522.1:43358-55181 GCA_013235015.1 Araneus ventricosus
TCAAACCTATAGAATAATTTTTTGAAATTCATAAATTTGAAATGCATATTACGGAAATAGATGGTCAAATAATCAGATAGAACAATTTTTTGAAATTAATAAATCTGAAAGACACACTATGGAAAGAGATGATCAATCAATCGAATAGAACAATTTCTTTGAAATTAATAAATTTGAAATAAACACTATAATCTTTAATGAACAAATGCAAGTTAATATTACTAAATAATAAAATTGCTATATAATAAATAAATATTACGAAACTTGCAGAACTATCTCAGAAATAATCGTATTTTATACACAAGATTACACATTTTTACCTCATCTCTATGCATCTCGAATTTTCCAATAATCTTCCTCGCCTTCAAGTGGGAGACTGAAAAAAATAAATAAATAATTAAAAACGGATAAATTATGAACTACAGCTACGACAAGAGAGAAGTTCTGTTTCATCACCTAAATACTTTTTACAAATTTAGAAAAAAATCTCTTTCATTACCTGTTGACAACTTTCAAATTATAATTTTTCCGTTTGCCTTATAAAAGTTTGAGAGCCATAAAAAATACTGAAAGAATCTTTATCATTTGGAACATTCAGAATTAATAAGTAATCACACTCACACTTGCATCGTATCAGAAACATCTTTCGACAAAAACTTTCCAATATTCAAACTAAATTAAAACAATTTGAAAAAGTCTTCACAGAATTCTTCCATATTAATCGAATTCCCGATTTGTTGCCAACGCTGAATAAAAGTAATTTCATTATGTTCCCAGCTGATGAGAAACGAATAAAAAAAAGACTTCCCCATATGGATTATTTTAGAGACAGAAATAGGAGAAAAAAAAGTATTCTACAGTACCTAAAGCATCCGTATCACTTCCGTTCATTTCCTATTAGAACAAAAACATGACACCCTATGATAATAAGCTAACCCTCCCGTCATCCTCATTAAAATCACTAATTAATGAATTTAGCGATAATTCTTTTCTTCTTTTTTCCCCTTGCTTTTAAATCTAAAATGGCATCTAAAAAAAGGGCAGCCATTTCGCTGGCAGACGATTTTTTTAATGTTTATTTTCAATGTTAATTTGAAACTCTCGTTGATGAAGGGGACAAAAAAAGATAGGAAGCGCGCCACCTGGTGTATCTAAAGAACACCAAGCTTTCCTTGCTTATTATTATTTTATTTCATTTCACTTCAATTCATTATTTATCTCACTTCAGAGGGTGGTTAATTGGGTAGGTTTTAACAAAGACCGCGGATGTATATTCCACAGGTTTTTTTCAGCTATTTTTTTTAAACTTCGAGACGTAGGGGTTTCTCCATATCATTTACACAATTCTGTGTATAATTCGAACGAATGTATAATTCGAGTTCTTAATGACTTTAGGCGGAGGACTGAGGAGGATTAAAACATAATTATCCGGGAGGAATTTTATGGAGATTATGCAAGTCTTTCTAAATATATTACGATATAAAATATTTTATATGGGTATTATTACCGGATTAGAAGCTATTCATATGTGAATTGAAGATTGGGTTCAGGTAATTGACTTAAAATCAGCTTAAAGCAAGAGACCCTTAGCTGTATAGATGTATGGGGGCAGTCATCCAGCTATAAAAGGATTATTGAAGAATTTCAAGGATAAAAACTGATTGTTAAAAGTACAGTTCCTTTGCTTTGGAGCAACCAACGAAGAGTTTAACGGGCATGAAATAATAAGACTTGTTGTTGAGGTTTTTTGAGCTTTCAAATTTTCAGACTGCTACATAACACCACCTTTCGAATGGCCAGAACATAGAAGATTACTGAGATCACCATACGACTATGCTGAAAACAAGGGAATATTTACCTGAAGGATACAATGCAAGGTCAACCTTTAATGTATACTGTATTAGCAGTATGCGCACGGCGTTGCCCGTGGAATCAGGACTTCGACAAAATGTCCACAGTGACACGAAAAAGTTTCGAAAACAAAATCAAAACAAAACATACACATTATTGATTTTCCCGCTTATTTTTTCTCTCGACAATGACGCGAATGTAATGACGTCACCGGAAGGAATCGGATTGTAAAAATGCATGCTGGGATTGAAAGCATATTGCGTCACCTCCTGCGAGGAACCAACAATGCATTCTGGGATCGTCCGGAGAAACTCGCGCTGTCAAATCTCGCTAGCAAATATACTCTTTGAACTGATCAGGCAAAAATTAATTAAAAAAAACGGAATAAGATATTTTAGTCGCTCTTGTTTTAAATCTGACAAAAGCGTTCCAGTTATAAGCTGAAAAAAAATGAAAATTATAGAGTTGTTAGAAAGTCAGATGCAGGAATTTGAGGAAATCCTTATAAAAAAAATTACCATAAAAGTGACTATTATTTAAAAATTTCTCAAAATTCAGTAAATCATGTTGGAAATTCGAAACAAACTTCATTAGAACGAAAATTGTTTGTTCTATCCGATGATGCATTGATTGTTTTTTTAATCATCATTAGAAAAGATACTACAGCCGTAAACGTGCCAAAAATGACCCAAAACAACATAAAACATTAAATAAAAAATTAAATAAAGAAGAGGGACGAGACTCATGTTTATATGGAATGCCGCTGTTGAAGAATGAATTCAATTTCAGGAACCATTTTCATTAAAAGGTACAAGACGCAAGACAGAGAACAACAACACAAGACAAGTACACAGAAGAAGAAGAGAGAGAGAGGCATCATAGGAAAACCCCGGATGGCTCTAGTAGCGCCACCTACCATAAAAAGGAGAAGGCAGTGAATTGTAACCGCTACAGATTAAATTTTAAAATTCCGGCTTCGAGGTGCATTAAGTCCATTATTACGTCTACCTGTGTGCCAAATTTCATGGCTGTTAGTGCGATAGATTCGTCTGGACATCGCACACACACACGCATGCACGCACACGCACAAACATTGCGCAAGTATAAATGAGATGGATGGCAAAAACAATTTGGAAAACCGGCAAGCAACAAGAACTCAGTAAAATAGCTAAAATATGAAATTGAGCATGGCAAGTGATAATACATAAGAAACTGTTTTATAAGGCCGTGGGAATATATTTCCCACCAAATTCATCAGCTTTTAAATGCATTTCTTAAGGTTGGCATAAGTTCTCGCCAAATTTTTCGATGAAACAAAAACCTGTATGTTCCAATTTCTTATTTCAAACCATAGTGAAGTGCCTTAACTTGGTAATTAATTATTAATTAATTAAATTAATTAACAAAAAATAATGTCATCCAAGAAGCTAAATGAATTCCTTTTCTTACATTAATCCAAATACCAAAGTTATTTTATTATACCATTACTAGACAAAATTACTTTCATTAAGTGGTTTAAATACTGAACCACCATGCATTAAATACTTTGATATAAGTAGTTCAGGAAATAAACTGCCGTGCTTCAAATAGTTAAAAAGCATACGAGATAATTTTTTCCTTTGAGAATCTTCGTAATTTTTATGTTTACTACAAATATATGAAATTAATAACTACAACTTCAATCCTATTCATACATGTATCTAAACTTAGTATAAGGATTCACATTTAATAAGGATTAGTTCGATTTTCGATTCGAAATCGAACTGCATTAATAAATCAGCCTGAGAACAAAACGATGATAGAAAGGATCATTCCACTAAAATTAGTCAAATTTAAGCAAAATATTACTCTTACAGCGTATTGCCCTCTATGATTACGAAACGCTAACCCTATCTTTTTATAATTTTCAACTCTTCGTTTAAACTTTTAATACGTAATAAAATTTCAAAATTCTTACGCTATTGTGAAGTTAGATAAATTCTAAAAACAATGATATTAAACACATGATGTAGCGGTTACAATCATTATTATTATCATCAATATTACATTACTGCCTTCTCCTTTCTATAGTAGGTGGCGCTACTGGAGTCATCTTTTTCCCATGATGCCTCTCTGTCATTCTAGTCTGTGTGCTTGTATTGTGATGTTGTTCTCTGTCTTGTCTTGTAACTTTAATGTTCTGTGCTGTGGAACGTAGCCTAATAAAAAATGGTTCCTAAAATTGAATGGACTCTTCAGCAGCACTACACACAAACTTGAGTCTCGTCCCTCTATAATATGTATAAAATGTTTTCGTTGTTGCAGTCATAAAACAGCCGAGTTGTTAACCAATTTGCTTTATTATAAATATATTTTGGAAAGTGGCGGACATACCAACATCTTAGTTGAAGTTTTTAGTAAAAGCGTGCAGAAAATCCCCGATTCTCTCAGATAAGGGAATAACAATATAACACGTAATCAAAGTGAACGGAATATAGTCGTAATATATTTATATATAATTAGATGTTATATTTTATAATGTTAACCCAGGTTACACCAAGTAGTTACCTCCATCAGTATCATAGTGGTGGCAATTAAATCAGAGACCAAATTACCTTAAACTAATGATATTTATTAACATCAAAATTAACCCTACCATTTTACAACATGATACTCATCTCTTATTTTGCCTTATAATCAATGTTAATACATAAAATAAATTCAAAACACAAACACCAAAACAAATACTAATAAAGCACAATAAAAGGAAACTGATTCAATGTATCAGATATTATAGATATTATTCTTGCTTAGGGTCGACCCAGTTTAAACAAAAGGATTCTATTCTTAAAATTCATTTGTGTTTAAAATTCAATCAATTTATGCTGCATCTTTTACATTAAATATATATAACTTTATCTCATTTTCAACTGTTCATTACAAAAGAAATTTCAAATAATAGTGGCCACCAACATTCCATTTTTTTTTTAACTTTAAACATTTTATTAATAGATTTTAGGCCCATCATTAATCTTCCTTCAAATCAAATTTCCTAGAACATACAATAACATACAACGAATAACAAATAGCAATCAACTAAAAATACTCAAAATGTAATTTAAATACAACAGCACATATATGCTTTCTCATTTATTAATTTTCTTAATTTAGGTAACGATTTATAAGAAAGTTTTACACACATAATTCTCTAACAAATGAATCTTCTATTAAATACATGTCACACATATTTCAATTACTCAAGATTTTACAGGGTGTCCAACAAAGGACTCCCTCATTTTAAAATTAAATAACTCGGCAACGGAGATCGATAGAAGAACGAAACCAGTGATATGCTTAGTCTGAAAGCCGTAAAAATCTGATACAAAAGTTTCAAAATTAGTTATAAATGTTGCCGACAGGTGGCGCTGCAGGTTGTAATAGCTATTCAGAATCCGATAAGAAATCTATAAACTGTCCTTGGCAAGCACGAAAAATGCCTAATTTGAATCGATTGTGATGTGATTGCAACGATTACTTTCAAATGACAGTTTATAGCTTTCTTCTCGAAATCTGAACTGTGATTACAACGTACAGCGCCACCTGTCGGCAACATTTATAACTAATTTTGAAACTTTTGTATCAGATTTTTACGGCTTTCAGACTAAGCATATCACTGGTTTCGTTCTTCTATCGATCTCCGTTGCCGAGTTATTTAATTTTAAAATGAGGGAGTCCTTTGTTGGACACCCTGTACAAGCATAGTGCATCTCAATAACATAGTGGCTGCCCTTACACCTACGCCTAAGACATTTTGTAAACAAATCATTTTTTTATATATAAGTCCTAAATTCAATTTAATATCATAATTCTTACGTCGATGTTCCGGATATGATACTTAATTTACAAGCTGCTAGATAATTTCAAATGTAATTTAACATATATACCAATAAATAAATGTTAATTTCATATCTTAATTATCTCACTATAATGCAATGATTTATAAGTAGGTTTTAAACACATTGTTCTTCATCAGGTTAATAGTCACATATATTCCAATTTCTTAAAATTTACATTAACAATATGTTCTATTCTACTAACGCTTATGTTTTCAAATTAATAAAAAAAAAGAAGTTTAGAAAATTATTGCAAGATGCATGGCAACAAGGAGTCGCTGATTTCGCGATTTGTGCGCTCGTGGAAACGATTAAAATATTCTTATAGTAATAAATATGCCAAGACGAGAGATTTAATATACCTCCAGCGCGGGAAATAGAACGAAACTGGAGTTTAAGAAAAGTTATTTTGGAATACATTAAGACTTTAAAATATATAATATTAGAATTTGAAATAAAATTAAGTGAGATTATTACATGTACAGAACTTAAAATTGGTATAATGCGTTTTATGAAAACGCAACATATTTCGAACTTTTTTTTACATAGATAGAGCAGATTTATAAACTATTAATTGCTAAGAATTCTACGGATTCAAAGAATATTCACAAAATATTTTAAACATCCGGAAATTACGATAAGCGAAATACATATATTTAAAAACAACTCTTTAACTTCAACTTTGCTCAAACAAATCTAACATATATCGACAGATTTCCTTATAAAATCTTTGGCAATAAGATTCTATCATAAAACCTAAAGTATGATATTTTAAAATTTCAAAACTCGAAAGTAATGAAGACTGCCTTAAATTTTTTTCCTTGCTCAAACAAGACGAGTTCTAAAATCATCCGGCCAATAAATTTTTCCCGGATCGTCCAGACATGCAACATTTCAGCTCGCTTGTAAGTACCAGTTAAATTCATATCTCCTGTAAGCAGTTTACACAGAAAGCCGGTTTATTACTGAAATAAACTGCTCCTTTCAGTCATAAAACTGAAGAGAGCACTTTTGTGTTTATCTTTCGCTGGTTTAAGCAAGCACTTGAATGAAGCGAACCGCTCGGTAATTTACTACGACTCAACTCGTGTAGTCGCGATTTCATAAATCTGGATTTTATGCAGAAGTGAAGAGGAAATAAAATTTATTCCCAAGATCAAATATTTTATTCTGTTTTATTTATTTTTTCAGAAAAATATATGTGATCCGACTAAGAATGTTATGAAATTTTCCAAATAGGTCGTAAATGTATATTTGAATTTACTCTAAACATTATTTGTTAACATGACAAAGTTTATAGGCTGTCATATACTACCTGTAAATTCCTTTATGCGACTTGCATGATTCAAAAATCGTTCAAAACATTTTATAGGGCAGACTGTTAGTTAGATTAGACTGTTAAGTCTAGACCTAACAAATTTGGCAGGTACAGGTGTTCACTACGAATGGTTTGTCCAAAAATTTAATTAGATTTTTAATTAAAAATTAATTGAAATTTTAATATTTTCCCACAATAATGTTACGAACATGGAAAGTCGCTTCCCAGCAATGTTAGTCTGATGGTTGGGAAGACAGTTTTACAAAGTTAAGCATGGAGTGACGGGCAGCGCCTGTTCCGGGATCCCTGACTTGGCGAAAAATTAGGCGACCTTGGCGACAAATAGATGATTCCAGAAAATGCAACCCTTTTCTCGATATTTCTATTAGGAAAGGAAATACACAAGAAAACTCCATGTGACGTCACGGCCTGTTGGAGAGAGTATATAAGGACGGCACCTGGATCAGAGGGTTGTTGTTGATCCATTGGGAATGACTTGAGAGCTTCGTCCGCAGTGCGAGCTAGGAAGCTGGTGAGCTGAGCGCTATTGGAAGTGCAGTTATTGTCGTTACTAGTTATTTGCTGACTGTTTGTGTTCTGAACTGTTATTATCTGTGAATTGTTGACTGTTTACATTGGCAATCTGTGCAAGAACTATTGTTACCTGTGCTACGTGTTTTCCTGCATATTTGTAAATAAACCTTCATTGTCCATTATCCTGCGTGTTGGACTGTTCACACCATACACCCACAGTAAGACTTTTGCAACAATAGCTTCGGAGCATATTATTGAATAAAAATCATTTATACAATACTATAAAAAGCAAAAAATTAGCTCTTCAGTGATACAAATTTTATTTCTGTACAATTTTTTCTCCAAATTTAATAACTTTTTAAATATATTTTACAACAATATTTTTCATAGTTTAAGTTACTGCATTTACACACGCATACGTTGCGATGATGTTAAATGCAATTTTTATGCACTAATGTTGCTACATAATTAAGATAAAAATTTTCAAATATTATAAAGACAGACGAATCAAGCCTAACACATTATCATGCTTGGATGTTTCGGAAATCCTTTAATTTTTCTGGTTTAAATTACTACTTTTCCATAATTTCATGCATCTTGCAGTAGGAATGACAGCTATTGCGAAAATAACAGGTTTTCGGTTATTGAGTTTTTTTCGCCTCCGGTTTAACCTGGCGGTTACAACCGCTCAAAATAACTGTTTTTCGGTTTTTTGATAAAAAACAAACGCCGTTTGTAGTTAATTATTTTTAACGTAGGACTACGTTCCTCCCATTGGGGTCTCAGGAAGGAATTTAATTCACATGCCAAAACGCCATTGAAAACGTTGTATGGGAGATCCTCTATATCTCGGTAACTACATATGTTATAAACATAACTAATGTCTTATTTTAGAGATAAAAGGTAACAACAGAAGTTACAAAAAAAATTAGAAAATCGGAAAAGAGTCACGCGAGTAAAGTAGTCCTACGCCTTTAACATCAGTGGCTGTTTGAAAAAGACAGACTCCAATCATTTTTTTAAATATTGTTTTTACTGAAAATCAAACCAATGGCGAATATCTGTTATATGGCTGTTCATAAAGACGCTTTCAGTAATCCGCCAACCAACAGACGCCTCGAGGAAGCGTTTGTCGTTGATTGGCCTAAGATGATGAAATTCAAAGCTTCATAACCTGGCAAATTTTAGCCTAATCGAACATAAGGTCCAGCCTATCTTCCGATCCGGTTTTCTTATCAGGTTATTGGATTTTAAAAAATAACCAATAATAATAAAATAAATAACTTGCAAACATTAAAAGAAAAACTCTTGAACTTGTAACTGACAACTTTATGCCTAGGTGGCGCTGTAGCATCACCTCTGACGGTTCTCACTTTGAAAATATTCTGCATTAAAATCCTTTTCAACGTTCTTTTCAATAAAAAAACGTTTGTAGTGCTATCTGCAACGACCCTAGAGTTATTTCAGTTAAAAGTTGTAGGTTAATTAAAAATCTCCCGGTATATTTTCCCCTCAAAACGGGATATTTTTAAATTCTTAGGTAATATTATGTGAATTCAAGAAAACACATATTTCTTCTGTTTTTATGTATTAATTAAAAATAACAGGAATCAATAATTGATATGATCTTGCATTTTCCTGAAGAACGCATTCTTGCTTCAGTATATTTGATGTTGATTTAAAAAAGAATTAAATTCTTGGCAGGATTTCTTAAAACTAACTTTGGTAATTGTTAGCAGTAACCAATTAGTAATTAGTAGTACCAATTGTAGTTTGGTAATCAGTTAGACAGATTTCGAATTTTTTTGTTTTTGCTTTTGATTGATTTTCGAGTCAATGCAAGGAATTCGAAAGTAAGTTTTATTTTTTGACGTTTTACTAGATTTTAAAAATCTTATAATATAGATCTATAAAAAAGTTTTTTTAAGCAATTTTCTACTTATTTTTCTATAGTTTTTCTAAAAAATTTCAGAATTTAATTTTATTTCACATTTATCGTAATCTTGGCATTTTTAGCATTATTTAATAAGGAATATAAGCTTGAAATTAAGTTGGGTAGTAACAGGTTAAACCGCTCGCTGATAAATAATGATTTTCGCAAACCAAAAACAATACTGGGACTACCTCTAAGGTACAGACCCACAGTTCAAGAAGATTCTGCAGTATGATTATCATCTATTCTTTATTCGCATCAATAAAAAAATTCAGTTACACGATTCAGTCAAAGCTTCATTTGCATAAGCATGATTAAGCGGAGCGAGTAGGCGCGTGGTCAATAAAAGTTAACTGCAACCGGAAAACGACAATTACTTCACTGCCCCTCTACCCAATCATTTCCCCTTGTTATAGATGGGAAACTTTCCTTCTTCGTTCGTGCTTCCGTAACATTACCATCCGATGCAAACGCGTCACTTGCGTTATCGCTTCATATGATTTACAAGACGAATTGTGATCATGATATATCGGATTGCCACACACGTAGTTTTGTTGATAGAAAAAAGCATCGGCTAATTGCTAGTGGCCGCAGAAGACGCGACAGTTGCGATCAAATATCAAAGGCAAATAGAATGGCTGTAATTATATTGTCAGGGTGATCAAAAAAGACCGAATGCTTAATATAATGTTCGATTAGGACAGTAAAGCGATCCATAATGGAACGCCTTGTCGCTCGCTTATCGTGGAACGGAATCGAATGTTTTTTTAGGTCCAGCCAGACTCTTGGCCAAGGCTATCCGGGATCGTAATTAAATAAGTTTTATTTTTGGTGTTGAAGTTGGTATGAAGAAGTGAATTCATCAATAAATAAGAGTTGCGTGTTAAAAATTAAAATTCATTCTTAGAGAATCTGCATTTTTGTTCTAAATTTTTAAAAAAATGTGTGATTTTTTAGGTCCAAACTCTTGGCCAAGGCTATATGGGATGGTAATTAAATAAGTTTTATTTTTGGTGTTGAAGTTGGTATGAAGAAGTGAATTCATCAATGAATAAGAGTTACGTGTTAAAAATTAACATTCATCCTTAGAGAATCTGCATTTTTGTTCTAAATTTTTTTTAAAATGTGTGATTTTTTAGGTCCAGACTCTTGGCCAAGGCTATCTGGGATCGTATTTAAATAAGTTTTACTTTTGGTGTTGAAGTTGGTATGAAGAAGTGAATTCAGCAATGAATAAGAGTTACGTGTTAAAAATTAAAATTCATCCTTAGAGAATCAGCAGTTTTGTTCTAAATTTTTGAAAAATTGTGTGATTTTTCAGGTCCAGACTCTTGGCCTTAAATAAGTTTTATTTTTGGTGTTGAAGTTGGTATGAAGAAGTGAATTCAAGTTACGTGTTAAAAATTAAAATTCATCCTTAGAGAATCTGCATTTTTGTTCTAAATTTAAAAAAAAACTGTGTGATTTTTTTTATAATTTTAATGTGACGGCATGCAACGTGGACTTTTGGAACTTCAGTGAGTTTTTAGTGCTTTTGTAATTGCTTGTTTTCGTTTTAAAAAATTTATGTGTTTACATTTTTCTAACTAATGTGATTTTGAGCTTTGAACTATTGTATGCTCTGTAGTTACTTTTTTTTTCTCTATGTTTTAATTCACTTTGTGACTTGTGTTCTTTGTATGTGTTTAATCATGCACTCAGTAAATGGAGTCATCTCTGTAGTGTGCTTTCTTTGAATAAACAAATAAATAAATAAATTTTAGCTAAATTACATTGCTTCAAAAAGATTTCAACAAATCTGGACTGATGGATTAATAGCGCAGAAAGAATTCGAAACGATTCGAAGAATGTTATCGATTCATTTCAAGTTGCGATCCTAAATTCTTTGACAACATGGGCCATTGTCCTGCGTAATTGTATTGGAAATGAAGAAAAATATTGAAGACGTTGTAAATA
The DNA here is from genome assembly GCA_013235015.1 of Araneus ventricosus. Taxonomy (NCBI): domain Eukaryota; kingdom Metazoa; phylum Arthropoda; class Arachnida; order Araneae; family Araneidae; genus Araneus; species Araneus ventricosus. The sequence goes on from BGPR01009522.1 coordinate 54,823, forward strand.
TCGTTCTTTTAATGGAGGAATTGTTTATGGAACTGCAAGTTCACATGGTGCGAGACCATTTTAGAAGATGAGATCCAAGGTTTTTTTTAAACAAGTTTAAGTTTATTTAAGTGGATTCATCAATGAATAACAATTGCATGTTAAAAATGAAAAATTCATCCTGCGAGAATTTTAACTAAATTACGTTGCTTCAACAAGATTTCAACAAATCTGGGCTGATGGATTAATAGCACAGAAAGAATTCGAAACAATTCGAAGAAGGTTATTGATTCATTTCAATTTTCGGTCCTAAATTCTTTGACAACATGGGCCATTGTATTGGGAATGAAGAAAAATATTGAAGACGTTGTAAATATCGT
>BGPR01009523.1:1769-16433 GCA_013235015.1 Araneus ventricosus
TTTTATCTTCTGCATTTAAATTTTGTAGGTACTCAAAGATAGGAGAATATATAATTTTATTTAATGTTAAAATAATATGATTCTTTGATAAACTATTTTAGAAATTAGAAAGACGGGGACTCAGAGGTTTTGCACTTCAGTTCCTTCCTCGAATGGTGGTTCACGTCACTTGACCATGGAACATTCTGTGGAGTGACAAAGCCGACTTTTGCCTCAATGGGCACGTAACACCTACAATTGTCGAATTTGGGCAGCGGGAAACCCTCACGATATCCAAGTACAGCCCTTGCATCCTGAAAAAGGTAGAGTATGGTGTGGTTTTACGGCTACATTTATCATTGGACCGTATTTTTTAGATGAGATAACTGCAAATGGAATCCAAACCTGTTTCGTCACAGGACAATGGTACCGTGATATGCTGAGGGATTTTGTAATCCCACAACTTGAACAGCGAGGATGCCTTCAGGACATCATTTTCATGCAGGATGGTGCACCTCCTCACATTATCCGTCGTGTAAAGCAATTGCTAAGACACCATTTCACAGATGCATGGGTGATCAGCCGTCATTTCCCAACAGCATGGACTCCTCGTTCTCCGGATACCACCCCCTACGACTTTTGGTTGTGGGGTTTACTGAAGGACAATATCTACAATAAAAGGGCAGCACCTCTTTCAGATCTAAAGAACATCATTTGGCGCATGTTCTTGATATTCAGGTAGACTCACTCCGTTCAGTTGTGGAAAATATTTTTCTGCGATTAGAGCACATTCTTGAATATGACATTTTGAGAAGTTTTAATGCTATTTTGTATATTATTTAATATTTATAAAGCATATTAAATGTTTTTCTGTGTATTACAGAGCCTCCTATTAGCGGTTTTTTGTACTAATATTTGTTCTTTAATAATGTCAAGCTCATCATTTGAATTATCTGTAGTTCAAATGTAATCTCTTTTGGACCATTAGAACTCATTCTAGAGCCCTCTGAATTGGGAAACTTATTTCTTGCTAACCCTGTATATAGAGTTACCTGAGGTTTCGTCTATAATCGGTATAAAAACAACCAACGAAATCCGAAACCGTCGGAAAAAGATACAATCATTTCCAAAATACCTGTGACGAGCGAATTCGCGCGGGAGGAATTTGAATTATTATTTTTTTTTATTCACGAATGCAAATCCTTTGCTGTATGTTGCAAGTGGAAATTATAAGTTCTGACGGTTGATAATTATTGAACTACTTATAGTAGTGTACTTGGCTGCTGATGAAGTTAGGTATTTTGTATATCTAAGCTAACGAATTTTGTTTCCTGCGTTTTTTGTCTTACTTTTTTTGCTAGGATATATAGGTTTTAGGGACCGGATACACGTGAACACGCCACAAATAGTTGCCCAATGGAAAACATAGTTTTGCTAAATATACGCCTGCCACTTTGAGTGTCTGTCCTTGATCCTTGATGATTGTAAAGGCAATTGCTATTTTTAAATGGAATTGCAACCTTTTGAACTGGTATGGTAAATCTATCCATATTGCCTGAATACTTGGAAATAAAGAACTCTCTCCTTTCGCTATACCAGTAATAGCAGTTGCTCTCAAGATCTTTGGACCTAGCTGCGTAATTTGTAACCCTGAACCATTGCACAGTCTCGGTGCATCGAGGTGTCGTATCAATAGTAAAGACTTTCGTTGTCAGCTTGTCAGAAGGCACCCCTAAAAATCCTAAAGAGTTAAGGAGCATACCAGTAGATGATGTCATTTTTTTAGCGTATCTACCGATAGATATTCCTTAGTACCCTCTCTACTTGTGACATATTGTTTTCATTTATCTCTCCTATAATTTCATTAGTGAGTGCTAAATCTGTCCTTTCACAGAAAGTTTTTTCTCCATATTAACTTGACGTTCAAGATAAACTTTTCTTATCAGTTTCTCTGCGCTATGAAAAATTTTGAAAATCCACCCTGTTCAATGCAATCATACCATTTGAATGTATTTTAAACCAATCTTTGCCAAAAGATTAGCCGCGGCCTGTTCCGATTCAGTGTCTTTGAGCTGTTGAACGCTCATATTTGTAGTGAGAATAAATTTTTAACATGCACCCTTTCTCCGGATTTTACACAAGTTCAATTACACAGGTACGGCTATTTCTGCACAGAAGTACTTGGGGTTCTGAGCTCCCATTTCTTTGTTGAAGTATTCCAGGTGTAATATCTTGGCACCTTCACATACAGCAGACTTTTTGCAAAATAATCTGTTGTTCATTGTTCAAAAAATGCGGTCAGAGTAGTTTTTGATGTGACCCTTTCATTCAAATAGAATCGTTCACCATTTTCTAAGTTCTCTGCCTGATGTGTTACAGTGGGGGGCCTATCGTGCAACGAAAAACCTAATAACCACCATACCGACAGCTGCTGGGATAACGCCCGGACTGGTAAGTTTAGACTTCGTCGATGATATTTACGAGCTCCGTGTTCTTGAAATTGAGAATGGCTTGATTTCTCCTTGGTTAATGAGTTTACAGAAAAATGTAAGTACTGAATTGCAAGCTTCTACATTTTTATACACATTAAACATTTCTGTCGAAATAGAAGAGAAAGGAACTACCCAACTATTACCGACAGTCGTGTAATCGCCATTCTGAAATTTCACAGTTGGAGTTTGTTCTCCTCCGGCTGTGGATTTCTGTGGGTACTGGGGATACTAGTTTCATTGTGAATAGTTTCTTCTTCTAGCTTTTGTGGAATTTTTTTTCTACAATTTCCCAGAGGATCACATGACCACGCTTTTATTTACGATCACTTGACGGTTGATTTTAAAAATAAGTTATTTCACATGATTTATCTTTCCTTTAGGATCACGTGACGCTTCAATTTAAAAATAAATTAGTTATCCTCATAGCGGATCGCTGAGTAAATGCGCCGTTCTTTCTTCTTTATTTAAATTTTGTATATGCTAAAAATTATCGAATTTAAGATGGCTTCACATACTCTATGTCCATAACAGGGTTTCAATCTACATCTCTGCAATTTTCATAAAAATCGAGTTGGTCGTTTTGTCTTGAAAGCGTAACAAACAGACGGACACGCTTTCGCATTTATTATATTACTAGTTCATATACCAAGCGTTACTCGGGGTAATAATATTTTGAAGTCTAAGTACATATAACACTTTAAACTTAATTAAACAGTTTTTCACTGTGACGTCTTTCGTTGATTTTCTTTTGCACTCTCCTGTGTCTTTGACCCTTCGGCCAGCAGCTAAACTAACCACTTATTTTTGACTCTATACTTTGAACCAATTTACACGAGTCTAAGAACAGTTGGAATTTCATCTTCCCATCCCTATAATTGCTACGGAGACTGCAGAAATACTATTATGCTTTTCATGGCTCCCCATTCTCTTTTTCATGGTGTTTATGTGGCTCACCAGAAGCACCATTCCTTCTTTTTCTCCCTAGTCCCTCTCCCTTCGGTAGGAACGGGAACCGAATAAACGTTAATGACTTTACATACTGAAAAGTGTTGTACCGATGGTAAGTGGCGCTCAGGTGAAACTATGATTTTTTCCTCCCCCCCTCAATTATTCGAGGCTTAACTTGTGTAAAAGGCGTTCTGTGTATGGAATTTTTCGGCTCCTTATTGTATATGACTGTAAAAGGTATCACAAACATATTAAAGTTTTGTCAAAATGGTCAGTGGCGGAGCATGGATATGTGGCGCCCAGGGAATATGATTTTTTACTCCAGTCGTCATTTGCTTATGAAGCGCAGCCTAATCATAATTTGCTTCAAAAACTGGCATAAATGCAGCAATGGTTTGTCTCCATGGTGCCCCTAAAACTGGCATTTGCGGCATCTATACTTCCCTTACTCTTCCGTCGCTACGCCTTTTTAGGATCATTCAAAAATTTGTGAAATTTAAACGAAACATTGCGTAGATTTATTTTGATCTTGACGCACCTGCATTAGATCTTCCTATTTAAATGCCTGCTGTTCTGAGTTGTATCATCAGCGATTGGGAAAGGAATCTGGACGGATTTAATCTTACATTCAGCTACAATTTAAAAATAATTAGTCATAAAATTCTTTTGCTACAAATTACATGTAGTATGCTTCAACTGCATGTGAATGTACCACACTGCGAACAGAATTAATTCCTCGCTTACAATGAAATTTGTAATGACCATATTAGTGTTTATGACAATAAAAACTTTGTAGAAGCGTTTAGGAAGATTCACATAAACATGTAATTTTTAAAACCGAATGAGCTCTATTTAAACAGAATTAGTTCAACACAATCAAAAAAGGACTTGGCGATAGCAATCATATAATTTTATGAAGAGGAGTCGCAAATATACCATAAAACACAAAATTTATTAGCCGTTGGAATGGGTTCCTACCATTACAGTGAAGAGATGCTTCAGGACATATCGCATAACTTGTGAAGGTAAGAAAAAATTCAAATATTTGGTAGTTCATTCCACTGCTCAAGAAACAGGATTGAAATGCCCCAAAATTTAAATTTTCAAATTTTAATCCCCCAGTATTTAATAATTTGCAAGTAATATTTAAAAACAGTTACTTGTATCATAATATTCTGTATAGTCGTCTGTTGTTTTTATTTAAGCGTTAACTTACGAGTTTATAAACTATATTTCGTTCATCGTATTCCATCTTTTAAAAATTTATTACAGAATGAATATGCTGTTAAGTAATTTCAAATCTATTTGCGATGTTACTCGTTTCGTAATTTCTGCCATTATACCACAAATCGGAAAATTTTTGAAGTAAAATTATGAAATGCAGTTCTGAAAAAAAATAATAACGATCATCCTATTTTCGTAGCATCATTCTCATCTTGCATGTAATATCTCTATTGGCACAAGATGCTCTACAATATCCATACGATATCTTTATGATGTTGTGCAGCATTCAGAATATCGTAGTAATAGCGATATAATAAAAATATACTGAATTTTATGCAACGCTTCAAAAACATCGGAAGAAGAAGATTCTTTAAGGAGAACAGCATAATGACACCTAAAAACTAATTTTCTCAATTACCAAATTAAATAGTATACTTAAAGATTCGCATGAAAAAGCAGAATTTCTTTGGTGTTTTTTCCTACTTTTCTAATTTATATTTCTAATGCGAATTTGACGTGAATCAGGTGTACATAGATTGATACCATTCCCTAAAATGATCAATGGAATAAGCATTATAAGGCATTTGTTCAAATTATTGATTAACAAGCATTCTTTTAGACTGTTATATGTAGCATTATGTTGATATGTTGTATTATACTGATAGGTTACTTTTAGTTCTTAGTCACTTTTTAGGAGAGAACATATTTCCAGTAAATTGTACATTCAGCTTTGTCACCAACAATCAAGGCTATTCACTGCTATGCTGAAGACATATCTCTTCTCGAAGCCAGAAAAGACATAATTGTTTTAATAAATAGTCAAATTTTTTAGCTCTAAGACGCTTTTCATGAAGGGGCGAAATTCTCTCCGCTTTAAACATATCTACCATAAATTAAGCATTGAGCTTCGTCACAAACGCTCAAGACTATTCACAGCACTAAATTTTTCATAAGTTGTTGAAGTTCTTTGTCTTCCGTGTTAAACTAAACATTCAGCTTTGTAAGAAACACTCAATTCCTTTCGTACCCACAAAAAACAGAGTACTGCTCGAAGAAATAAATAATTTAATTTTCTTTAATTAGGTCATGTCAGTTGGCCTTTTCATAACTCGCAATACGATTATTATTCAAGATTTATCAGAAATATTTTTAAAGATTTCCATTTATTAAAGCAATATAATAAATAAATTATAATGCTTATAAATTATTGTGAGCAAAACTGAAATCGAGATTTTTCTTTAATTTCTAAAAATTTATCCATTAACAAAGAGAATGTATCGGTAGAACAAAAAAAGTTAAAAATATTGTATAAGCTGTAATCAGTAACGAAAATATAATGTAAGCCTTGATGAGTAACAATTGTAACAGATGTAAAAAATTGTAACTAAATACAATTTCAGAATTTCTGAATGCTATATTTTTCAGATAAAGGTTTAAAACTTGAATTCACTTGAACACATTCATTAGATATTTTTAACTCCATTTTATACAAAAAAGCTCTATTCATTTAATCAAATGCAAAAACAAATGAAATCGGAATTAATTTCTTCTGCGGCGCTGTAATCTTATCATACTCTATTTTCAATCATCGCAGCTTTCATAAATAAACATTCGGCTACGTTTGAAAGAGAGAGATCCAATTAAACGATTTACTTTCAATGAAAGAAACTGCTTATTTCAAAATCGGATGCACACATCGTTGTCTGAGATTTTATCTTCTTTTCAGCCTACAGAAACCTTCAATAATCCAGACTATAAAGAGAGGTTTGTTTCGTCCTATCGGATGGCATGTGTTCGTCTCGCTCGAAATCTGAAACTCAAATCACTTCCTTCATCAGCGAGGAGTGATGGGAAGGGGAATTTCCCGCCTCACGTATCTAGATTGCGTCAACAGCCTTCTCAGTTGATGTAAACATTTCTCTCTCGCACTTCGAGCAAACTGTGTTGCGACGATGAGCCGAACAGGCAGCATGGAAGTGTTCCTCATTTCTTTTCTCGCCGTGGCCTTTCTATATTTTCCTGAAGGTAAGTCGTTTTCTCTTCCGAGCTGCAAATGCAGAAATGCAATCTGTTCTTAATAATACTTTTTTCATTGCTTATATACATTACCGCCAGTTGTTACATACTGTTACAGAATTTTATGAATTTGAATTTCTGAAAATCTTAGAGTGAGTATTAGCAGAGAGTGTCGTATTGCCTTCTTTAAGTTTATACGCTACCTATACGTCGACTTGAATATTTGCGACCGTGTGTGTTTTGAATCACAAAAACTAATTTTTATTATTACTCATACGAGTGCGATGTGATTTCTGCATTGTATTATCTGCAAATTGCCCTATTTTATCTACATTCTATGTAAAGTTAACAAACATTATACTGAATATTTGTACTCGCAGTCATTTAACTAAGGGTTGTTACAGTTCGAGTAAATTCTTAAGATGAAAAAGGAGAATTGAAATGCAGAATTGAAAACTTTTATTTTATATATTTTACCTGTGTTACAGGAAAGGAATAAGAGCTTTTTACAAAAATTATAGTTTAAAAATTTCTCATTATCTTCTTGAAAATTATTGCGAAATAGGCACTTTATAATTTTTCTCTATCTTTTATTGAGGAATGCACTCGTAAGATTGCTTGATAAGATTGTCTGATTTCACATTTATTAGACAGACACTGATGAAATTTTAGAAATCGGACGTAGAAAAACAGTTAACAAAAAGATCCCATTATACATATTTCTTGTGCTTTCAATGCTTTTCTCTTAATGATTGTCTCGTGCATTCAGTATAATGTAAATGGAGTATTTATCTTTTATCAATTCTTTATGCAATTTAATTGTTGTGAAAGAAGTGTCTTCTCACTCTAACAATTTCAAGGGTAGTCTGAAAGTACTATTTTTGTCATTTAGTCTATGTGATATAAAACACGTGTCTAAAGAATTCAGAGAACAGTCGGGTTTTGTTAGAGTTAAACATGGTCATATTTTTTACTTTTTCAATTTTAAATGACATGAAAGCAAATTTTTTTCGAGTTGTTACATGAACTTTTTTACAGTAAAGAGATAGTAAAGTACCTTTATTTAATTAAGAATATAAAATTTAAACTGAAATGAAAGGTTTGATAAAGTACAGCATTTTTAATTACTTTTGCTTGCTATCGTCAATAATTAGTTTGAGAAATTCATTTTATGTCCCTATCTTAATCTGTACATCATTATAAATTTTTCTCATTTAACACGGAAAAAAATTAAAAACTAAATATTATGAATTTCAAAATTTTCGTGTATAATTCAATTATTCTCATGTAAATCCCGTATCTTCTTCGAAAACGCACCATAAGCTAAACAAGCAAGTGAAATATCAAGTGATCTTTGAAGATGGGTATTTTGAAGAAAAATAAAGAAAATGTTTGCCCCCCATATCCAGGTGATTATAAGCTGTCATCTGTAGCTTTGCAAGAGGGATTTCAACTAAAAAAATGCAATGTTTAGTGTAGTTATACTAGAGATTGATGTTATTTGGCAAAAATATTTGGTTAGAACACCAATAAAAGGAAAGACTGTGTATCTGCATATAAGACTTGAAAGTTGTTATATTTTGTTTATTTCTTTTTTATTATTTTTATTCTGTTTTGAGTATGAAGGATTTTTCTTTTATTAGTTTGTGTCGATTTTAGTTCAGTGATAATATCATAGTATTAATGAATTCAGCATTATTAATTAATTAATATTTAATGAATGTATTATTAATGAATATAATGATATATTCATTAATAATCATATATTCATTAATAATCATGACACAGAGCCCATCATAATCTAAAGTCCCCTTATTGTGGGGTTGACGTTTTCATTTTTCTCTTTAATCTTTTCCTTAAGAGAGAGTTACAACATGACTAACTTATTTATGATTTCCTTTGATAGAGATTTAAGTTCAAAAAGGTATGTAAAAACAATTTTCCAATCTTAAATGTCACTCAGTTTAAATGGAAACATCGTTCAAAAAGGATTTAAGATGCATGTATCAAATTAATCTTGAAAATTTGAGCATATTGGAATAGTAGTTGAATGTCTTTATAACTACTAGCAATATTAAGGAATTTAATTTATTTCAAGTCATCAAGGATATTAAAGATCAGTTTTAATATCCAAGACACATATAAGATAAAAAACAACATTTTTTTAGAAAGACAAAAATTACATATATATAATTTTTGTGTATTTTTTGCCATTGTGTCTTGCATGCTTTTGAATTTTTGTCTTTTGTTTCTTGTTTGTTTTCATATATATATATATATATATATATATATATATATATATATATATATAATTTTCTTATATTTTTGCTATATCGGACAAGAAAACACACTATGAAATGTATCATCCTTATTAAAATAGTATAAATGAAAAAAGTATTAACATTAAAATAAAAAAAATGTTTTAATCAATTCTGATACTAAACAATTTCCATTTCAGTAATAACTGATACTCTTTTCAAACAATGTACGTTCATTTAACAGGCAATGTATTCGAGAGTCTTTTCAGTTTACAAATGTTAAATTCAATTACTTTATAGAGAGCAGTCATAAATCCCTTTTGGTTGATGATTTATGTAAATTGAATATTAAATCGCTTCTCAAAAATATATAGGGAAAGAAGACAAAGGATTTTATTGACAATAACTTTGTATGAAACGAATGAACGTGACATGGTCTCGATATTAAAAATTTTGAAGCGGTTGACAAGTAAGGTAGCACAATATAAAAGGAAACTCTTTTTTTCATAAACTCTTTAAAATTACAGTTAATCGCCTTGAAATTCTAAAATTATGTTTTATCTTATTATTATATAAAGAACATGATCAGTTTCAGAAAGAGAAAAAGTGAATTTTCTACAATATATATCTATATAATTAATTTATTTAATAATAAATTAATATTTTGATTATAATTTTTAATGAAATGTATAAAAAATATTTTATAATGTTTCTTTCGTCATTTTCAAAAATTTCCTTAGTACATCATATAATGTTTCCACTATTTAATCAGATACTAAATATTAACAAAATAGAAAATAATATTTGATATAAAAATGGTTATTCACTAATTCTAAATGCTAAAGCTAAGAATTAATATGCGCCGGAAAGACAATAGATAGCACTATGCCAAACACCTGTTAGATTTTTAATCACGGAAAATGAGATTTTTGTGTAATTAAAATCTCATTTTAATATATGTACATCTTTGTTTCCTCTCTCTGAATAATTTACTATTAGTTCGAAGCATTGCTATAAAAATAAATTAAGAAATTATAATAAACTATTAATATGAATAAAGTATGAGTAATTTGAAGTCTGTTTTAAGTGTTAAACTATTTCACAACATTCATGAAAAGGGGATAAGAAAGTGATAATTTTTACCCATTGTATACTGAAGAATGAACATGATTTCTTTTTACTTCAATTAAGACACAAAATAAAATTTTTTTATTCGTTTTTCTAGCTTCATCAATATGTGATCCATTAAAATTTAAGTGCTCGAACGGGAAATGCGTCTTTAAAACATATGTGTGCGACGGGAAGACTGATCACTGCGGGGATAACTCTGACGAGAAGGTTTGTGGTAAGTTCTTCCGGACGGCTAAATATCTAACAAAATTTTTCATTTTTGATTATTAATGTAAAAACTTTAAATGTAATATGTAATAATCTATAATATAAAGCAGAAAATACATGTATCTGTCTGTCTGTCGGTCACAAGAACTCCTCCTAAACGGTGTACAGTAGCGACATGAAATTTGCACACGACATTCTAGAGAACATTTCTAGGTCAACGGTGCTATTTTAAACTTTCAGAGTTAATTAGTTCTTAAGATATTTAATTAACTAACGATAATTAGCCGCTGTTAAGCCTAATGCTCAGACGTTTTTTGCCAATAACTTCTGAAATATTTAATAAACAACAATTATTTTTCTGCCATTTTAAAGAGCAGAAAATTATCTTTTTAATTTTATTAATTCCATTGCAATAAAGTGTTATCTCTGATTGTTATTATGGTTTAGAAAGATATTTTTGACTCAAGTTCTAACAATAATTTTTATTTTTATAGAAATAAATTCAAGCCAAATTACTGTTTCGCGCGCGGGCTTTTGACAGTGTTAAACTTAATATAAGAAAATATTGCTTTCTTTGAGCATAAACAACAAAGTAGACTATTCACTTCCGGTTTCCGGATGTCGTAGTATTGACAGATTTTAATACGGTTACACAGTGATCCAATGGCGTTAGTGAATTATTCTCTCGATGTTTTGTTTAATTTTCACAAATTTTTAATTGATTCTAATGAGTTTGTGCTAAGCCTTCAAGTCTATTTAGTCCGGTTCCTATCGTAGGAAAAGAAAAATGGAGGGGAAGAAAAGATGTTCTAACGTTCTATCTGTCGCGAGAACTCCTCCTAAACTGTGAATAGTCTTGACATGAAATTTGCACATGCCGTTCTGGGGTCCGTTCTTAGACTCTAATTCTACTCTTTCAAACAAAATTATTTTCTAAGATATTTAACTAAATAACGAAAATTAAGCCAATTTTCTCCGTTTTATCTCAGTGTTTCGTCAATAATTTCTCAAAAAATATATTGCACGTAGATTATTTATATACCATCTTAAAGAGCAGAAAATTATCTTTTTAATGATTTCGAAATAAATTTTATTTCATTTCAAATTCATTTCATACACAATTTGTAACAATGCTTTCTGTTATTGTAATAAAATTCAAACCATTTATCCTTTTATCAAATCTTTCATTCTGGTATTTTCACCATTGTGAAAGTTATAGTAAAAATATTGTTTTCTTTGAATATTAACAGAAAGGCAGTAATTTTATTTAGCTTTTATTTCGTAGCATATATCTTTATCAGTATGTTTTCCCCACAACACAATGATGTTAATTACTCTTTCCGCGGTGCTGCATTTAATATTACAAATTTTATCATGATCATAATGAGTGTGTAAAATCCTTCAAGATTGTTGATCCCACTTTCTACTGGAGGGAGAGGGCCTAAGGTGAAAAAGAAAGAACAATATGAGGTATTTTTCCGGTCAGTGAGAAAAACACTAAAGATGAGAGAATAAGACCGGATAATGGCAAAAAAAAAATCGACCGGAAGCTGTCTCTGCGAAACGGCCGCTGGGATTGAGGGGCGTAGACTTACTTACCTTACTCAACTGTGACTAAAGTAGCTCTATGTGAATTTGACTATGCTCTATGACCTTTCTCAGTTAAATGAAACTAAATCCAAATCAACTCAATTAAGTCGATGGAAAGGACAGCTTAATTAAATCAACAATTGTTAATAATAATTAATTAAGGACAGTTAATTAATCGATTCCTCAACTGTGACTAAAGTAGCTCTAGGTGACTTTGACCTATGACCTATGCTCTTTGACCTTTCTCTGTTAAATGAAATAATCTGAAATGAATTAATTATTGATCTATTAAAATCCATTTAATATACCGTTCACAACCAATGTGTTCGCGCTCTCCGGTCGCTGTGACGTCATCAAAGTTCTTCGTGATTTTCACCAATTTTTCAAATCGACTGTGACTAAACCATAGTTACAAATTCTTAAATAATTTTTGCGATCTTCAATGTCTACCTTTCTCTGTTAAATGAAACTAAAACTCTCTATGTTATTTGGTTGCGGAGCTATAAGCGTTTAACTTTACCACGAAATTCGACGTAACAATTCTTGAGTAATATTTCGCGTGAACTTGAGATCGATGAATAAATTGGCAAATGTAATTGATAGTCTGCATGCGCGCGCGTCGGTCGCTGTGACGTCATCAAAATTTTCAGTGATTTTCACCAACTTTGAAGCTCGAGTTAAAACTCTCTATATTATTTGGTTGCGGAGCTATAAGCGCTTAAAAATATCACGAAAAGCGTCATAATTTTTTCCTTTCCCGACACATCATTACACCACTATGAAGAGACGCAAGTCTACGTCAAAATACAAGATATGAAAGAGTTTCTGCTGTTGCCGTAGCAATGATGGGGAGGGGAAAATGGAGTACGAAGGACTACGAGATTCTTGCCAGGTGGTTCAAACTAAGGAGAGAAAAACAAGAAGGGCGTTTCACTGCTTGTCCAAAAGGTCAGTTGCTTAACGAAAATCAACGAAAGACGCTTCCGCGTGAAACACTTTTAGTAAATTGAAAGTGTTATAAGTACTTGAAAATAAATGGACTTGAAAATATTTTTTATCCCGAGCTACGCCGGGCATATCAGCTAGTAATAACATAAAATGAAAGTTAAGGTGAATAAAAAATTATTTTAATTTTTGTTAAATTTTAAGACAATTTTTAACTTTCTCAATAGTGAAGTTTGCAAAGTGAAAGTAATGTGCCTCTGTTGAAAAACACACTTTTGGAAAAAAGATTTCTGTGAAACTTATTACTCAAAATGGTACAATCAGACGGGATAAATTTTGTGAGCGTTCTTTAAACGAAAATTGCATATCTATTAAATTTGGATAAAATCCGTCTACTCAAATTCTGTCTGCTTTTCCCTGTGGATGTTAAAGCTATATATTGAAAACGCATCAACCTACATAAATTCAATTTCATATGTTATTTTCACATTAATTATAGATTTTTATCGAATTTCGGAAGCAATCTGTCAAGAAGAAGAGAAAAAACTTTTATTCGATATGTTTCAGTATTGTGACAAAATCATCTTGTGGGTGTACGTGAATGCAGTCCAATAAGCAGGATTAAAAAGATAAAACTCTTTATTTTACAAATATTCTAAGAAAAGAAACGTAGCACAAGTATTAAATCTGCACTTGTAAACCATTCAAGTGTTCGTATGGATGTGACCAATTTATTGTTTATTTATTTCTTTTTTTTTCTTCCCCCTTTTCTGTTTGGAATTTGCATCTGTATCATTTAATTTGAAGCTCCCTTCAACCCTTTTTCGAGTCTTTTACTTACTTCTGTAAGCCTAGTGTTGTACTTGTTGGTGCACAAGGAGTTTTTCTCAAGAGATTTCAAATATATATATATATATATATATATAACTGAAACATCAATTTTTAAGAAATATTCCTAGATCATAAAGGTAATGAGACAAAGACTTTTTTAAATAAACATAACTTTAGCAGGTTCAATGAAAAATATTTATTCGAAAAAAAAATATTAAACTAATTAATAGCTGCTATTTTTTAGGATGCTGATTTTTACGTCTTGGTATTGCGCAAGACGTAACCTCAATCATCTTTCATATGTCTCTCTCCTATATTCTGTAAGTCATTTAAATAAAATCTTGAATCGAAAAAATCTGCATAAAATGGTGAAATCTCAGACATTCTTTTAATTCTGAGATTTCGATGAAGATTTGGGTCAATGTGTGTGCCCTTTGTTCAGATGATTATAAGGAGAGATCGATGGATGTAGACGAATTAAAACGGACTAGCAGTCAAGATAAAAATAAGCAAATTTTTTTTATAAAAAAGGGATCAAGATTAATTCAGTTAATTTATATATTCCGCAAAATAACAAAATACTAGGGGGCTCTGCCCCCTGCTCGCTAAAGCTCGCCAACCCCCAGAAGGATTGCGTTGCAATCCTCCCAGGTTTGCTACGCAAACCCTGCTCGCTTCGCTCGCTATAATGAAGACACTGTGTGTCCTAGAAGTTATTCTAAAATCTTCATATATATATATGAATCAGCTTTATTTTGCTTCTGATGCTTTAACTTAAATCAGCACAGAATAAAATTTTTTAGCCTCAAAAAATTTATTTGTCTTCAAATAAAACTTACATAGTAAAGCTGATTTCCTTTTAATGCTTTCACCTTAATAACGAAGGAATAAAATTTTTTGGCCCTGAAAAGGGCCGTTTTTTATATAGTGAAAGCATCAAGAACCTCCCCCATAAACACAATTAAATATTTCACATTTTGGAGCTATCACAGAAACAGATTCAAAAGATCGTGCTCTACGAAAACATAAATTGTACGAAAGCA
>BGPR01009523.1:16833-57121 GCA_013235015.1 Araneus ventricosus
TTGAGCACCAAACATATCTTTTCAAAAGTTTGGCCTTGCGACTTATTAATTGTCATGGAAAAGGCTAAACGAATGGGAAATTGCATACGTTTAAATTTGAAAGGCATGTTAGTCTGAGATGGAATCAAAGGGATTCGGGGAATGAGAAACGTCTCTGTACCATCAATGGATTTTGCCTGAATAATGTTTTGCTGCAATTTTGTGATAATTAGGCGTGTACCATTGCATAATCCTTTAGAGGGAGCTAAATTTCTCAACAGCATTACAATGCAACCTATTTTCAACTTTAACTCATATGGAGGCAAACCAGTTGGTGTCAAAGAATTTAAAAATTCTTCAGGAAATGTCAATTGATCTTGAGGATCTTCACTCATGATCATATCAACTGCTTTATAAACAGTTTCATTTCCCGGCATAAATTCCAACACTTTATTGTTGATTTCCATGGATAGCTCATTATTAACAGTAAGGATAGCTCGACCTTTAAGCTCCTGTGGGGTCACACTGGAAAAATCTATATCACTGTACAATTGATGTATAGGGTCTTGTATTGAAGGGTAGCATTGCAAAGGCAACTGAATCGTTGAGCCACTTTTTTTCTCTCCAATGTCCAACAACCAAGCACCAAAATCCCTTTCAGATTCAAGGACACGCATATTTTTTGTCAGATATAACTTATGAAATTTCAACCAAAGATCGTGTTTTTTTTAAGGAGCTGGCAATGTTCTTGAACCTCTTAAAATTACTGGAAGAACTTGGCGAATATCTCCACCCAGTAGAATGACTTTGCCCCCAAACGGTTCTTTACATTTTGTGAGATCTTGTAAAAGTCTATCAACAGCTAAGAAAGCATGAACATGTGTCATGGGTGCTTCATCCCACACAATTAATTTTGTTTTCAGTAACATGTCAGCTTCTTTTGTATTAGGCTTCAAATTGCAAGTAGATGTTGTTTTACAATGCACTTAATAAGTTTTCCACAACATTCCGCTGTTCACTATTTAACTGCATAGTATAACTATTAGCTTTAGCCTGCTCTTCCACAACATCAAAGTTCGCTCTCTCCAAAACACTTGCAGGCAAATCTACAGTTGGTAGATGCAGTTTTTGGAGACTTAAATTGTAGGATGTAATCAGTTCCTCGATATCTGCAAGTGCATAGTGAGGTCCAGTCTGCTCAGAATAACGATGCACAAAGTCCTCACAAAGTGAAACTTGATGCTGCACCCATAAATCTGGAACATCCTCCACTTCTCCAAAGCCACAAATCATTGCGAACAGCATGCGCAACTGTCTCGGAGATTGAAATTGTGCAGCTTCATTCAAAGCATCATGCCACTGCTGGTCACCTCGAAGAAGTCCATACTCCTGACATGCTTGTTGAAATGTAATGCATCTTAATCCATTTATGGTCAAAATATCATCAAAACTAATGGCCCCAGACTTGCGCAGTAGTAGCATCCTCAAATAGTACCTCTCAGTATCCAGTATACTAACCACTGGCAGTCTCCCAATAACATTTTGTCCACCACGTTGTCGCTTCTTCCAATTTGTGGTACTCTTATCAAACACATAATATTGTGGAATATCTGAGTAAGAAATGTTGTGAGCTGAAGGATCATTTTTGTTTAGTTCAAACCATGATGTTAGTGTTGTTTTTCTTAAAGCAGCTCGTTCAATTGCTTGGGCTTCTTGACCGTCTTGGTACACAATCGGCTGTTGCTGTGGTAAATGCACAGCTAAGTGCACTACAGTGTGGGATTTATGCGACAAATTAAATTCATTTAAACGCCACATGGCTTCAGGTGCACTAACATACCTACCTTCAACAAAACTTAAAATTTCATCATGATCCAGAGCACCTTCTTTTTGTATTTTGACCGAGGCTGCATCATGTCCTTTGTATACATATTTATATAAGTATTTGACACTTTTAACTGAGGCACAAACTTCAACATTAATATGCGCATTAAATTTTTTAAGCAACCAAGGATTATAGGGGACAACCCATCTGTTATCGATGGAATATTTCCCTACCTGGACAGGTTCAGTGGCTCTTCTGCGATAAATAGGGTATCATTAACATTTTCCTCTGTATCATCCTTGAATTGTTTCGGAAAACTTTTGCAGCACTGTCCATCTCTCATGCATGGAGAATTTATATTTATAGTTCCACATGGGCCATGTACCATGCATTTTGTCACAATTTGGAAGGGTCTAAGATCAGTGCAAGGATCTGGAAGTTCTGCACTCACAAACTTGTCAATGTCATCTTTAGTGCGAATTTTGCTTTCTGAATCTAATGTTAGAAGAATGTGGGCGTGAGGCAAATCTCGCTTTTGGAACTCAATAACATAAATATAGGTCAAAACAGTTCCAAATATTCCATGCTTGCAAATACCTTCTAAAAGTTCTTTTAATTTCATATTAAATACACGTATAATAATATCAGGTCGGTCTTCAGGACGTTGTACTCCCTCCATGCAATTTAAAACTTCAAACCAAGATGGGTTGCAAGTAAAGGTCAGAAAGAGATCTGGTTTACCAAACTTGCGTACCATAGCCATTGCATCTTGATAATTCTGTTGCATATTATGTGGACTCCCGTTCAGTTCGCTTTTGTTCATTTCGGATAATATATCCGACAGCACGACTTAAATTCATTATTTTTACATATTTCCAACTATCAAAAATAGTTTTCAATAAACGTGATCACACGAAGCGGCTTCGGACTTTCCGCGGATGTAAACAAATCAAACGTGCGAGCTGTTGCCAAACGGTGATTAAGAAATTCGACCTTTTTTTGTCGCCACGTAAGAGAATTATATAACAAAATATTATAAGATTTAAAGCATTTTTCCGTAATTGAGTGACTCAAAAATAATCTCACTATGCAACTAATGAATGAAATTAAATTCAGAGGAACAGATCTGGTTTATTTCCAAATAAAACTATTATTTTCTATATAATACAACTGAAAAAAGTGCAAACAATTTTTTATCGTCTTTTTTTTAGCTCTTGCATTTTCAATAAATATTCACGCTTATTCAAGCAACAGACAGGTAGCCGTCCTGACTCCGAGTTCGTGGGTATGTTGTGGTCTTAACGTTAATGAATGTGCTTCTTGTCCAAAAGGCACAAATATGGTGTAAATACTGACTATCTTCCTCTTTTTCACCATGCAAAAGTTGACTGCGTTTTTTTAAATCTTCAGTGTAATACAGATATCGATGATGCAGTTTTATTAGTTTCACTCCGTGTTTTCTTCTTGAAGTGGAGTTTTCTATCTTTACTTCCCCATTATAAATTTTAAATAAATAAGTAAACATAATTTAAGTCGAATTTTTTTTAATTATTTTTAAAATTTTCATCAGTGCAACAGATACGTTCCCATCGTATAAGCAGTTGCTAAATAATAGCATAACATAAGATAGTTTCTATATAGAGAGGATTTATTCATCCAAATAAATTTTTTAAACGCAGAATTAATAAATTCTGCAGAAGGATAAATAGAATTACAATAAACAATTTGAATTTTTTAACCACAAAACTTTCAAAAATATTGCTAATGCATTTCAAATTGCATAAATGCTTTATTTAGGTTACTTTTTAGCATAGCAACAGATATAAATAATAATAAAATATTAAATTGAATGAACTATGAGAAATCGTAAAATTTTTTCACGAATTAAAATGTTTGACGCAATGCTTAGAAAGGTGAAAATAATAATTATTTTCTTCCAAAATAGTTAAATATGGTTTTTAATTCAGTTAAGAAAAAATATTCCTTTTTTGTTTTTTTCCAGATCCGTATCATTGCCATCCAGTCAGCTTTCAGTGTTTGAACGGGAAATGCACCAGTCGCTATTATTTATGCGATAATAAAGATAACTGCGGGGATAACTCCGACGAGCTGTATTGCAGTAAGTTCGACTTTATTGCTAAAAATCTATCAAAACAGTAGAATTTTTTATGCTACCCACGACCTTCATATTTACTTTAAATTACAAGAAATATATTCATTTTCCTTCATTTTTTTCAATTAAGAACTTGTTCTTTAACTCTGTTTTTAATAAAGTATTGTGCAAATTCAAATAGTTTTCAAACTTTAGAGCTTCCATAAAACTCCGAGCCATAAAGAAAACGATTTGAAACAAATAGCTTTTTAAATTGCTGTTCTTTACAAACTATCATTAAATTTCCAGATTACTCGATGAAATTTTTCTTTACACATGAATTATTTTTTGGAGGAAATGTTCCTATATTACAGGGATAATAATACAAAGGCCTCAATAAAACAAGTCTTTACAATTTTAGCAGGCTTTACAGGTTCGAGTCATTGAAAGATAGATTATTCTAAATTATTATTAGAAGCCTTACTATTAGATTGTAGCTTACGAATTGTAAATTATTGGAAGACATACTTAATCGGTGTGATTAAAAAATAAATGTAACATGTATGCTAAACTTCAAAAAGAAGAACAATAAAAGGAGTGAAGAGAGATTATAAATATACGATTGATGAAATTTTAATTAAATAAAGATATATAAAACAAAAGATTAATCGTGTGTTCTTAATATATCTGTCTATTGCTACACCTTTCTTAGTAAGAAAGCATGTTTATATTCCTCCTCATTTAAGAAATGCAGGAGATTTCGATATGTATTACATGAATTATCCTTCTTCTGTAACAAACTATTTTCTTGGGGGCACCAAAAAAAAACGCTTAACCCTCTTTAAGAGTACCCTAACATTGTGAAATGGCAGTAAAGCAATTTTCTATGGTCTATGGAGAGAAATTCATACACCTACAAGTCCCTAACTTCTTTTATACACACTGAGCATATCTGAATGAAATATAACATTGTTCTTATTATTATTCAATTCAGAATTAATTTAAATAGCCAACTGGATTTGTTTGTACTGCAAATTTCCATAGTGCAAATAATCCCTCTTGTTAGTCACCTTGGGATACAAAAAAATATTACACGCAACTAACAAGTATATTAGGCGTCCAAAACAATAAAATGGAGCAAATAATATTATCTTTCACATTCAAAATCTTTTCCTTCAGGCATGTCATACTTTAATCACCAGAGGCAGATTTTTCAGTATTAAAATTTCCACTGAAAAATTGACTCAATGTCTCTTCCTTCTGTAACTTCGTGAACGCTTTTAATATTGTTATATATATTTCAGTTATGAAATACAGTCGACAGTTTTGACAAGAAGGTAGAAAAAATTCTTAATCCTGTATCCCTTAATCAGTTAATCTCTGTTTCACTTTTCGCAAAACTTTTCCGCTATTGTTAAGTTACCTCCACGAGTCTAAATTAGTTTCCGGGTAAATGTTTTCCGGTAGTCATTTTTTAATCCAGTTGAAAAAAGTTCATTCTTTTATTCATTTTTTATGAAAGCGTGTCAATTCATCCTTTGGTATTATGTACACTTCCATAGCTTTTTTCTGATGGAGTCTCAATCGATACATATTATAATCAATTAATGATAACTAAAGTAAGAAATAAATATTTTCAATTTAACCAGATGCTGCATGAATCAATAAAATATAATTTGAAAAAAATATTCATCTCAATTTTTACAGAATTAATATGAAAGACTATTAATGTCAATACTCGCAAAAAATTAAATTTAATTTTTCTAAAAAATTATCAATGTTCAATAACACTAATTTTATCCCAGAAAGTATTTATTAGCACAATGTATGTGAAATATGTAAATTGCAAGTGAAATTCAAATTGTATAAAATTCATATATGATATGTACGATTATACAATTTCAAATTTGTTCGTAAAAACTAAATTCATTTAAATTTTATAAATGAATAAAACACGCTTTCCTTTTAATACCTTCCGTTTTATAAAAACTTGAGACAGAGTGCATGCGCCATTGGGCTATACCCCTACTACTCCTATAATAGGGGTCTCTGACAAGTGCACACACTTTTCTCTCTTTTACGGCTGACTTAATAACGTCATTTTCCTATTCCTCTTTACTTCTGTCACTTATGAAAATTTCACCTTCAACACGCCGAAAGAGACATAGTTTTAAATAAATTGTGAAACTGACTAAATAACACTATCATTTAATATCGATTGAAAAAGAAATATTAGTTTCGTGACACATTAGTATTCTCATTTTGTTTTGGCATATATGCGTACGCGGGTTTCAATGCTCCACGTAATAATAGATGCAATGAAGTAAACGTGCAAAATGTCAACAATCCATACAGGATACAGCCCTTGAAGGCTAACTATTTTAAGAACGATATTTAGGGGAGTCAGAATCCTATTCTGTAAATGGAGTTTTCTCTGTAGTGTGTTTTTCTTTATATACTCTCAATAATTCGATTTATTTTTATTTTTATGTATTTGAAATCTCAATTTCAACAACTTTCTAACAATATAAATTTTTTGCTTGATGCTCATACTAGAAGTAAGATAAAATGAACTTTAGAAAAATGTAAACAGATTAATGTAATACAAAATTTTTACCTTTAAATTGATTGATCTCAAAATGGTATTTTTGAAACTGAGTGTACCTTTTCCTCAAAATCTGCATAAGATATGTTCTTGTAATTTTTACCACCTCTCCTATACATATAAAAGTATATACTGATGTAAAATTATTTTTCTGATGTTCCAAAAATAATTCTTAATATTTATAATCTCCTGTTAGAAATCTGCATTTTTTGAAAAATTCATAGTGACATTCAGTAAAAAATTTTTAAAAAATCCACGCTATATTTATGTAAGATTTTCACTTCAATATAGATACAAACGGTTACTTAAGTTGTATAAAAGTGTTCAAACCTGCTTATATAAAAGATTGTGAGAAAAGGTACATAAAAGATGGTCAATTTAACATTGGCCAACTAAAGAATTCTATTTTTTAACTTCGAATTGCTCATAATTATACATTTTATGACAGTCCAAGAACTCTTGCTTTGTTTCCTCAGATATAAGTTCTTCAGTTCAGTGCCCGCCTGGCATGATCCGTTGTCCGAGTGGGAGCAGATGCATTCCTTCTAGTTGGCTGTGTGATGGAAGGAGAGACTGCACCGGCGAATCCGAGGAAGCAAACTGCGGTAAAATCTATTCGTTAAAAATAACTGTGAGCAGGAATCTTGTTGAATTTGTCCTACATGCTTGTCAGAAATTTCAAAGTCCATATGACCAGGCGAAATTAAGACTGATTTTTAATCAGTTTTAAATTAGATTCGTCTCAGTTGCGAATTTCTGATAACGTATGTCAGCGAAAAGCAAAAATACAAATGTTGAACCTCAACGGCTTATTGAATCCTGGCAAATTCTTGAATTAGTGCGATTATTCGTGTGAATATTAAGTAGCGAGAATTTTAATATGAACTATAATTTTTTACATTAAAATTTTCTGATGCAATAGGACCTTATGAATTTTTTAGAAATGACATCAGTTCTGAAAACTGTGCTAGTTATACTGAAACATAATACTCTGTAGATTGCCCTTCAGCACCAAAATTTTGTTAGTTACATTGGTTTCCAAAAGTTAACCAACATTTGTAAAATGTGAAAAATTCGGCGTTAATAAGGATAAAATGGTTCACAATAAATGGCAGAGAATAGTGGGACATTTAATCATCGGAACTCACATTTTACAGTGAAGATTTCATAAAGAGAACTTTTAGCGGGCTGACCAGAAAATGATGAAAAAATGTAAGCTCAGCCCTTTTCGAACACAGCTGATAATGATTTGCAACTTTCATCAATGGTTTTGTAATCTGTGCACAATATTTGCGTGCATTTTAGTAAAAGTAACAAGTATTTTCGGGAAAATATAAAGGTTTTCTTAAGGACTCCAACATTTCCCACATGTTATTTGCTTATAAATGTAGTATTTCCAAACAAATAATACGATAAATACGGAATACGAGAAAATATACCATAGAAGCATTATAATAAAATTTAAAGTAAGTACTTGCAGTATTCGAGAAAATATGAGTATTTGTCATAAATAAATTTTACTAAGCATGAGCTAAACATATTTACATAAAAATATTATTTTTTTACAATTTTAAAACCAGATATATATGGCAGCTTATATAAAAATTCCAGGTGATTATCTTTCAGATTCAGAAAGATATTGCAGCGGGCCGAATTTCGTGTTGCTCTCTAAGAAAAACTACATAATTAGGGATTTTCCACTAACTGATTTTTAAAAAAATTGAATCTTCGAAAGGTAACACTGAATTATATGAAAGTGGAACTTTTTGAATACCCATATAAACTTATAAATTAAATAAATTATTTAAATTGCAGTTCGACGATTACTGTTCGAAGATGATACATCAATAATAAAATATATTAATTTGTGGAATTGAATCCTCATTATTTTGTTCGTCTAACAGAAAATAAGAAAATCAGCTTCCTGCAATGGCTATATCCTTCTAAAGCTTAAATGTACTAAATTGTAATTTTTCATATGCTGCCCTACATATCTGGCTTCGAAATTATAAAAGAAAATTTATATCATGTTTTGCACGTTCTCAGTAAAAACTATTTACTACAAATACTTATATTTCCTCGAATATTCCAATATTTTCTTCAAATTTTCATAAAATGCTTCTGTGATTTATTGTCACGTATCCTTTAAATTTACTACAATTTAGTTGAAAATGCTCCAGATTATAAGCAGAAAACATGCTGGAAAATTTGGGATTCTATAAGAAAACCTTTATATCTTAACGAATATAAGTGTTATTTTAGCATGTAAAAGCATATAAATATTGCGCAAAACAAACCAAACCTTTGGTGAAATTAAAAATCCATTTACTTCTTTCAGTGAAAAGAGTTGAGCCCAAGTCGTTTTTCTTTCTTTCGTCACTTTCTGCTCGGTCCCCTAACAAAACTGGCTCTTGTGACCAAATCTTCACTGTAAAATGCGATTTTCGACGATTGTATACCAAATTTTGTATACTGAATGGGACCATTGTATCGATATTGACACCAAATTTTTCGCATGTCACGAATACTGCTTAACTTTTGGATACCAGTGTAGGATATAATTTAATCGATGAGCAAGACAAAAGTTTGAACACGAAAAAAAAAAAAGCTCTAAATTTGTTAACTTTTGTAATGAAAACATGAAAACTTCTCTTGGAAGATATATCTTAATTAAATGATACTTTCTTTTCAAATGTATAAGTCTAAATGGATAAATATTCGGTGACAAAATGCCGAATTTGTTGAAAATATCACGATTTTTGACAGCTTTCTTAGAATATGTTCACAGACATTCAACCATTTTGTTCTTAACAACAAGATATAATTTTTTAGAAGAAATAAATATCTAAAACTAGTCCTGAAACTATAGTCGTTTGAAAACAGCAGCCCTGATGTACGTTGCACAAGTCCCTTGATGTGACCCGGAAGCGAGTTTGCCATATTTCGTAAATATAACCCGAATTTAAAAACAATACAATTACTCCATAAAATAAAACAAAATTACCCTCCATAGTTAAAATAATTTTAAAATAGTTTTGTTCTAAATTGTTTGCAGGCGGTGGTGTTGAGTTATGCAGAGATACCAACAAAAAACATTCTTTCCGTTTTCCATGAGTTGTCTCCCATCAGTATCAAATTTTATAAATTTTTGTAGCTTTTAGACTTGAAGAATGGAAAAATGGAGCATGTGTTAATTAACTGCATGCAACTCAATATTTTAAGATAAAGAATATTTTAGGAAATTAAAGCTCAATCGAGAGTTATTACATATAAATGGCCCGAACTTTTTTTCTTTATCTTGATAGAATATAGGTAGTTATAAAAATATGACGAAGTAGGGCCAATGCGGGATAGATGGTACATTATTGAAAATTCTGTAAAAGACATATTGTTGAAGGACCTCCTTGAATATATATTAAATTTCTCTTGTTAAAGCAATGTTTTAAATGCATGTCGATTCTTTTCAGGAAACAATACGGCGAAAACGCCAAATTACACTGCTGCAAAATCGGAATTGAAGTCTCTGTTTTTGAGGAAAAGGAAACCGGGTCCGAATACCGACCGATGGGGGTTTCAGGTCCACCGGATCGCCGTCGCTTTGCACCTGGCGGACAACTCAACTTTCGACAGTGGGAACAGAACGGGCGAGGAAATACGTTACGAGCTGACGACGCAACTTCTTCACCGCCTCGCAAAGTGAGAAAAAAGTTTTTTTCTCCTTTTCTCTAGAAATTTCCGATCCGTTGTAAATTCGCTTCGTGTTATGTTTATATGGCTGAAAAGGTTTTCCGGTTATGAGTACTTACAGATAAAACATATTTGTACTATTGGGTAATTGCAGTTACAATTAGAAATGATCAACTAAAATCAATTGCTTTTCAGTCAAATACTCTGGATTAGCTATCATTACTATTAATAAATCCGCAGGGCAGATTCTGGACCTAGAATGAAGAAATTTGACACAAACATGCTTTGGAGGTTGGGAATGCGCGCCTTGGAGACTTATTTTTAAATTTTCAATAATTATAAACTAAACGAAATGTCTACTTTCTTTCATAACTTCCAAAAATATTGTTGCAAACTAATTATTTTTAAAATCTTAAAACTTTTAGATTGCGCAGGTAGATCTTTTCAATGATATCACAACAATTGTCGATTTATTTTCCCCTAATTTTAACGAATTTTTAAATATATTATTTTGCAAAAATTACAGCAATACTTTTCTTTGTTACAATGAAACACAAGCTATTTACATTTTTTTTATTCAAATATTTAATCATGTCTTTCTTATGCTTTTTGGAACGCTAAGAAATTGAAATTCTTAGCTTTTTATGTTCTTTGGTAATATAGCCATGAATTAAAAGGAAATTTCTTTTTTTATGCATCAACCATTTTGCAAAATCTTCAGTTAAAGACTTCTAACATGATTAGTAAATTAGTAAGTACATCCGGTAAGCTCAAAGAATATGGTTGCCAATTTTTAGTACTTTTTATTGGTATTTTCTTTTTTAGCACGCAAAATTCACTTCTCCATTATAATGATTAATGATAGTAACAGAACATATTTCTTATGAGAGATATGAAAATTGAAGTTGACGCCAATAACGATTTTGTGCTATTCGATGTTAGATTAATGTGATAGTTACTAGTTCAGCACGGAAAATTCACTTCTTCATTATAATGATGGTAACAGAACATATTTTTTATGAAGAATAAGAAAACGTGAAGTGACTCCAATAACGATTTTGTGCTTTTCGATGATAGATTACGCTGATAGTTACATAACTCCATTAGTGACATTTAAACAGGGAATGAACTGAGCAGGTGAAAGGCTACCAGAAAACGTTCATTAAATGCTTGTCACAATTTGAAGGATAAAATTACGTTGTTAATGGATTCATAAAATCTCAATGGTCATTTATTTTCGTAATATGAATAATCTCCGTGCATATAAAATACTGACTCACTTTTCCAATTTTAAAATTCTTACTCTTACGAAAATGAATAGTTGCTTCAAAGCAATGCTAGTCTTATGGTTGAGAACTGCCACTTGTTGCTTTTAATAGTATTGAATGCGACATACCGGGCATTGATACCACCAACCAAAGTGTGATGAGAAATACTTAGTAGACATTTGCACAGCCATTAGATCTGGCGTTTGTTCTTCAGATCTAGTGAAGCGTCAACCGGGAACTTTGAATTTAGTCCACTGGCTAACAATTTCAAATCGAATATAGAGGCTTTATTTATCAACATAAGACCCATCAAATGAGCATATAACTTTGGTTGTAGTCATTCGCAAAGTTTACGCACCCTAAACTTCCCGAATTAATATTCATCCTTCCATAAAAGATGGTGCTAAAAACTTGTGGCATTTCATCTCGATACTTGCCTAAGAAGTATCGTGATATAATCAAACCAGTTAGTTATCGCAACACTTCCTTTGCGGCTCCAAAAAACATGTTTTTGGCTATGTTAACTGATGAGAGATGCCATATTAGAACCCTTGCAGCTCGGCGAATTATCAAGGCAAGGGAAATTGGCCCAGATGGAAATTGTGCTCGTTGATTCGTTATTCCTGCTGTTAACTTTGGAGCTAAAGACCACGTAGATTTCATTGACTGGCAGGCTTGTTATTTCACACCACCTACAGTTCTCAGACAAATCAGTTCTCATAAACTTCTGAAGATGATACAGGACTATGTGCCAATGGGCGACTGAGGCTTTATTAAATTTCTTTCATTAAATTTCTTTCACATATACAAATAGTTGAACGAATTGCGAAACTCGTCACTGTAGCCTCCAGAAAAAGAGTTGGACCACAGAACAGGGATGGATTTATCAGAGCTACAATAGAATCCAGAAAGCAAATGTCACAATTTGAGTCCAAAAAAGATTACAAAAAATAGTGCTTTTGAATTTTTGTATGTTTTAAAGGAGGTTGAATAAAGTTTCTATTCGCATTATAATTAGGTAAGTAAAACGTGTATTTATTTAAAAATTCGCTTACAATTTCCAAAATTCATATCCGTTGAGGATGCAGAAGATATTAATCTATAATCCTAAAATTTTGTAAAGGTATTGTTCCTAATATATAGTAACTTTTAAGCACTACTGTAAACTGATCAACGAAATCTGTGACTTTTTATTAATTTTTTTAAAATTTGGACCATTTTTAGTCCAATTTCCAAAACTCTTTGCCCATTGAGGCGACAGTAGATATCATTTCAGAGTTATAAGATTTTGGACCCTTTTTAATGATGGGAGTTCGTAAATTTTCCACACTATCGAAAAAATATCTGAGATAGTTGGAATTTTTCGGACCGCCCTAGAGTTCATGCCAATGGAAACTAATTCTCCCGAAGAGCAGAATTCAAGAAGTTCTGCAAAAGACTCATGACAGCGTAAGTGAAGGGCATTTTGGAGTCATTAAGACCTTCCGTAGAATCCGAAAGAGATTTTATTGGGACCGCCTTCCCGCCGTCGTTGAGAAATGGTGCAGAGAATGTCAATTTTGAAGAGCCCGAAAAGAACCTAAAACAGAAGATGGGAAGTCAGTGATTGGATGGATTTCAGCAAATAAACTTTCTCATCAAACGCCGAGAGGCCCCATGACATCCTCTTTGGACGACCGGGTAATACGCCTTCTTCAACGAACGAAGACTTGAATAAGTTGGAGACGCGTTTGGAAAGCGTACGGACGTCTGACGGAGAGCAAGTTAAACTTCCTAGGTTACGCAAGAAGACTCATAACGACTCCGGCGAAACAGACCGCCATTTCAAGAAGGGTGATCTAGTCTGGGTGTTTAACCCGAGGCGACGGAGAGGTCTAAGTATGAAGCCACGGCAGAAATGCGAAGGACATTATACTGTTGTCAAGAAACTGGACTATGTCGTATACAGAGTTCAGGGGTCGCCCAACGCCAAGCCAATAATTATTCACACTAATCAAATAGTTCCATACCGGACTACCGATCATATTTGTAAGTAATGAGACTGCAGAGACGTCAGTCTTTGAAGAGGGGCAATGTTACGAAAATGAAAAGTTGTTTAAAAGCAATGTTCGTCTTATGCTTGAGAAGAGATTTTTATAGGGGTCAGTACGGAATAACTGGCAGCAGCCAGGCTTGACCCGTGACCTTGGTGACAAACTTGGCCATAAATTTGGCGACGAAATAAGGGATCTCAAAAGTGCTGGAATTATCTCGATATATCTATTAAGATAGGAGATGCGCTGGAATGTACTAGATGATTCCATGTGACATCACGGCCAGCCGGGGGAGAATATGCAAGGATCACGCATGGATCACGGAGTAAGTGAATGTTGATCGACTTAATGAGTGCGTTGATCGTCTGAGATCGCCTTTGGAGTGCGAATCCCTTCTTGGAATTTTATCCGCTGCGCGAGCTAGTAGGCTGTGAGACGCCAATCGGTATTGAGTAGTAGAGTGTTTTTCGACTGGAAAAACTTCGGAGTTTCGTCTGCAGTGCTATCTGGAAAGCGGTGATCTGAGCGCTATCGAAAATGTCGTTACTTGATTATTAGTGAATTGTTGTCTGTTTGTGTTGCTAATATGTAAAAGGGTTATTGTTTCTGTATTTTATGAACACATCTTCATCCTACATTATTTTGTGTGTTGGACTGTTTCTACCATACACCCACAGAACGATTTTCGTAACAATGCAAAAGACTTTGAGGTCAAGATGAAGGTAACGTAAATAGGGAGGAAGTACGTTACCACTATAATTAAAAGTTCACATTTTTTGCACATACCTCGTATAAAGTAGTCCATACATCTCAGCACATAAAATCGGCAGATTAAAGAGTCCCAAGCTGCATTGCTGTGGAAATTTTGGAAGTCGCATGTCGGAATTATGAGGTTCGTCCACAATCGACTTCGTGCAACTTCAAAGAAATCTGTTTATCTAGTATACAAAGAAATTCACATTAAATACGGAGAAAAAGAACTTTCAGACAAGGAGAATAAGGTCCTTATACTTTAGAAAACAATCTCTAAAACGCTTTTTTAACATTCTTTACAGTTCAGTTAGAGCAATTTGCATTATAAAACTTATTCCTCTTTTCTTCCAGGGATAGGAAGATGAGCTCTCAGGAACTCGCCCTCTATATCCACGCCCTGCTGGTAGCCTGCATGGACCCGAGGGACTTCTACGGAGACGACCTGGTCTCGGAGTTGCGCAGGAGGGTGGAGGCGTCTGGGAACTACACCAACCCCTTCCTGATTCTTGTCCTGTGCAACTCGGGGGACGCCATGACGACCAGAGACGTGGAGAGGGTGACCGCCGCCTACGACACGCAGCACAGACCATTCTGGACAGGTTATTGGCATTGAAACATACAAATAACAATAATTTGAATCAGAGTTCCCTTGATTTGAATTCACTCGAGTTTCAAATAGTGCTCTTGTGTTGAAAAACGTATTTAAAACCCAAATGCTGTTAGACAGAAGCACCGAGTTAGAGGGAAGATAAAAATGAGATATTGTTTAATTTGTCACTACGCAGGAAATGCTTGTATATTATTTTTGCATTTACGGAAGACTTGCTTTATCTAATACTGTTCTTAAAAAACTTTAAAATATCTATTCAAGTCTCTTTAACTTTGTTTGACAATTTATGTCTTAAAGAAAATTTAATATTAAATATTAAAATATAATAAAATAATATTTTTCCAACCCAATCTTTTTCCTAAAAAAATTTGCTGAATAATTATTTCTGAAAACTTCTGTATGGAAATTACAATATTTTTCAGAGATGTTCAATTACTTTGTAGTGAACATGTGCACAAACCCATACTAATGACAAATAATATGAAATCAATATAGATCAATAACATCTTAACTTATGTTAGTATTATTTTCATTAATTAACGAAACCGTGTAGAACTAATTTATTGTAGTAATAAAATGATAATTTTCAATTTAAACATAGATAACTGTAACTATCCCGTGTTTTCAAAAGAAGTTCCCTCCCACTGTTTATTCCGTTAGGACAGTGAAATAAATCCATCGTCCTGATCATCATTTTAACAAATGTATTAAATACGACAGTAGATCATTGAAATTCTTGGTCAAAGATTTCCAGTGTTAAACTGAAGTTCACAAGTCAGTGCACAAAATTCCGATAAATGTATTGATATCGGTCACTGCCCCTCTTCTAACTCAAAGCTACAATACAGAATATTTTTAATTTTTTAAAACATGTTTTCGCAGTGGTGTTCTTGCGAAAGATGCAAGAAAATACCAGAATACAGAAATGGAACAAACATTTCTCTTTATTTTGAAAAATAAATATCAATTACGGTTACTTTCCTAATAATATATATTGAAATATTATTAAAAACTGTGTGAACTGCTCACTGGGAAATATTTTGAAAAGAGATTTTTATCATCGCAAAAGAAGTGTGCTTATGCATCACATAACCACTCACAGAGATGTATACTAAGAAAGCTCATCGCTATAGATATTTAAAGCAAAAAATAACTAAATCCTCCAGGTACTTAAATCCAGACACATTTGGTTTTAAATCCTATTAAATATGATGGGTTTAGGATTAAACTTGATCAGATCCATGTTTTGCCCATTTTGCATCGATACACTAATCGTAGTGTGGAAATGGTACATTTTCTGTAGTAGCAATTCTTGTCTACACTTCAAATTGTATCTCCCAAACAACAGAAACTATTAGAAGTCCGCTGTTGTTTTAAATCCAGCTGATTAACTTTGAGATTTTTTTTTATCTCCGAAATGAATCTCATGCACATATTTCACATTTACTCTGAACCCTCCAAATAGGCAGAAATGGTATCTTCTGAAATTTAGCCTGTCGCGTTATTAGAAGTTCTCATAAGGAAAAGGAATTTTGTTGTTTATTCCCAATTTCCATAAGATATTGTTTTGTTGCGTTATTACTTCATTATTAAAGGGGAATTGAATTAAGAGTTTTTTGTTTTGTTGTGTATTTCCATGAAAGTGAAAGTATGCTTTGGTTAAATTAATTCTATCTGTGAAATATCTGCTACACTTGTGCATGCACGTAAATAATTATGACTGCGTGCGAATCGTGCATACCTGCATATAAATGAGGACCAAATGAATTGTTGAAACAATGTTAAATTTATTAATTCCAGTTTACGAACATCATTATTTTATTTCGATTATTATTACTTTGTTTCTTTAATAGTAGTTTATGCTGCGGCATATCATGTATATCCCGCATGAAAAGACATGTGTTCCCATTTTGCAGATTCTCAGGCCCTGTCCAGCATGGCCCTGTCCTGCATCTCCTCCCGCAGCGGAGTGTCCGTGGACGAGCGCACACTCCGGGACATGCTGCAGGAGCTGAAGAGGCGCCAGTTCAGGAACGGGACGGTCGACAACTTCAGGACCACCGCACTCGTCACACAGGTAATCTTAAAGTTTCACACGTCGTCTGTTTTCGTCATGGTTGCAATACAGTGAAGTTGACAAAATGAAATTTTACTCTAATAAGTATATTCGTGGATTCATAGGATGAACAATCTTCCATTGACAGTTGGCCTATCAGAGAGGCTGAAGAAAAACATATTTATAGAATAAAAATATTAAATTTATTAGTTGAAATAAAGATATTTAATACCGATAAATAAGCCATTTATGAAATAGCAGACACTATAACAGCAGTTTAAATAACGGAGAAAAAAATAGTCGCTGTACAATTTCCTATTTGAAAAGTGAAATGAAAATAAGAGCATCAGAGAATGTAATGATGAGAAAACAGCAGAAAAATTATTTTCTCTTATTCTCTTGATTTCAGTGCTTACACTGATAGGTGACAGGAATTTAGAGTCATCTTTTGATTCGCATACACGAGGGCACCTTGAGGCTCTCCGTAGTATTAGTATAAGCGTATCAACTGAGGCATACATATTTAAAAACCTGATTCCTTGCCAACATTTTGTTTCGATTTTTTCTAGAAACATTGAATTTCAGAGATATGTCTCTGCTGGCCGTTTTTAACTGTCTGGACAAGGATACGGAAGTTTTCTTGAAGGTAATTCCCGAAGTAGCATTGCT
Organism: Araneus ventricosus; assembly: GCA_013235015.1. Taxonomy (NCBI): domain Eukaryota; kingdom Metazoa; phylum Arthropoda; class Arachnida; order Araneae; family Araneidae; genus Araneus; species Araneus ventricosus. The sequence continues at coordinate 34,411 of BGPR01009523.1, forward strand.
TGAAAGGAGAAACTTCAAATGAAAGAAAAATAGAAAAATACTGAACCTTTAAAAATAAATTTCACGTTCTCATATGGCGTCATTTCACATTGTTATAATGAATTTCTTTTATTCCGTATTGAGACAAATGCTTTCATAAGCAAATTACATACATCGTAATCATATAAATTAATTCATTTTGACTGCCAACAGATGTTACAGGTTTCCGGTCCCCGAATCCAATTTGATTCAATCATATTGTATTATCTTGTATAAAATTTCTCCGAGACACCTCGTACTCACGTCCTGGACGACTACCAACTACGAGCTAGCTCGCAGTTGTCAGTCAATATGCTAATAAAATCATTTGTTTTCTTACATATATGCCTTTATTTTCCTGCAAATATTTTTTTAAAATCTATAAAAGTGTTTTTATAATTCAAAATTCAGTATTTTCACATTTTTATTACTTAACGTGACAAATTACAAGTTATATGTGATGGAATTTTGTTATCGAGTTTTCACTCTCTTCGAGGTATCCTTGTGGATTGAACTGCATCATCGATAACATAACTCTATTTTAAAATTTTCCAAACTAAATCAATGGTTCACTATTATTGCAATTAAATTTAGAATTCGGCGGTGTGTCGCCACCTAGTAGTGAATTTCAGGAACAGTAACCTAAGAGTCAAAAGCAGAAAATTCTTATCATAAAAAATTATATCTTTTACCACACTAGTAAAGTGCGTTTCTAAGAGTATTTATGTTAAATTTAATTTAATAGACCTACCTTTAATGCTTTCATTGTCCTTGGCTTATCTTAAATAATATTTTGATGCCTTTTGTCGCAGGCCTTGTTCATCCACGATTCCTATAAGAAGGATTTTGACCTGGACTCGGCCCTGAAGGTTTTAGTCGACGGCCTTAATGGGAGCAAGTCTCTCCTGGACGCCTATTACGCCCTCCCCGTCCTCAACCGAAAAAGTCTGCTCAATGTCACTTCCGGTCACTGCAACAGACAGCCAGTTGCGGGTGAGTCGACTACGAAATTTTTTCGGTTGTTGAGATTGAGAGCTCAGAATGTATTCTCAAACTTGCTGTTACCCGAACAATTTGAATTATTAAATTTTTCTAATTCACGAATGTAAATGTTTCGTTACATGTTGAAAGGGGAAGTTAAAAGTTTTGACAGATGATAATACATAATTGAACGACTACGCGGAGTGTCAGCTGTTATAGATAGGTAATTTGTTTATCTATGCTAACACACTTTTGTACACTACGTGTCCACGCCATATATAGTTGCCCATGGGATGTCCAAATGTTCGCCTGTCCCTTTGAGTGACTGTCAAATGCTAATTTTACAGGCAATTGTTACCGTTTAAACTTGGGTGGTAAATCCTTCGGTATTATCAGAATGCGTGGAATTAAAATACTCTCCCCTCTCGCTGTGCCAGTCATAACAGTAGTTCGCACAACATTTGTACCTAGGTGTGTAATTTGTAACTGGGAGCCAATGCGAAGTCTCGGTACATCGAGATTACGTATGAATAGTACTGCACATCGACTTTAAATCTCAGCTTGTTGGAAGGTACCCCTGACAAATCAGAGGAGTTGAAAAAAACTCTACAGGTTATGATGTTACTTGTTATTGCCCATTAGCGTATCTACAGATAGATATCTGTAACACCTCCCTTCATATACGACATATTTTTTTCATTTATCTGACATAAACTTTCATTATTCAGTGCCAAAATTACCAATTCAACAACCTTTCTCTATTCCACATATATTCTCTGTTATTGTAAATTACATCATTGTACTCAATGGTATCATTAGGTGCTTACAATCTGAGGAATATATCATCCACCATGCTATATGTCATCCGCTTCCACCATTCAACAGAATACATGGAACAAAATATATCTTCTTATATTTCATTTTAGTTATAATTCACATTAGTTTCTAAATTTGAATCTAAAAACTCTTGCAAATATATCATATCTATCAATACATTTCTGTCCCGGCGTCAATTTATCGACAATTTCTTGAATAAAATCTGATAAGGAAAAGATACAACTATAAATAACTAAAATTTAATAGACTGCAAACTTCAAAAAATGAAAATCAGGCGTCGAGTTGAGTAATTTCAGTTATTATTCCATAAATTAATTATTTATTTATTTTCTCAGAAAGATCACATAATCGTGGTTTTCTTAATGTTCACGTGATGTTTGACTATAAAAATAAGTTATACCACATGCTTACGTTTTTTTAAGTATCACATGATAGTTGATTTTTAAAATAAGTTATTCCAAATGTTTAAGAATTCCTTAAGAATCACGTAATAGTTGATTGAAAAATAAAGTAGTAATCTTCATCGCGTATCGCTGAGTCAATAGGCCTTTATTTGTTAATTATTTAATTGTTGTCTGTAGTCAAAAATATTGAATTTATGATAAAATCACATATCCTATGTCCGTTCTTGCAAATTTCTTATCAAGACTATTCACCGTTTAGGAGGAGTTCTTGCGACAGATAGACCATTAATACATATTTTTCTCCCTTCCCTTTGTCCTCTTCCTACGATAGTAACATGACTAAGTAACATTGAAAGCTTATCACACACTCATTAGGATCATTTAAAAATTTGCAAAAATTAAACAAAACATCGAGAGAATAATTCACTAACTTCATTGGATCAATGTGTAACCGCTTTAAAAGGTGTAAATGCCACAACCTGAAACCGGAAGTGAAAAGTCTACTTTGTTGTTTATGCGCAAAGAAAACAATATTTTCTTATATTAACTTTAACACTGACAAAAGCCCGCGCGCGAAACAGTAAATTGGCTTAAATTTATTTCTATAAGAATAAAAAGTAATGTTAGAAATTGCGTTAAAATATCTTTTAAACTCTTATAACAATCAGAGAAAACACTTCATCGCAATGGAATTATCATCATTAAAAAGATCATTTTCAGCTCTTTAAAATGGCATAAAAATAATTGTTGTCTAGTAAATATTTCAGAAGTTATTGGCGAAAAGCGTCTAAGCATTAGGCTTAACAGCGGCTAATTTTTATTTAATTAAATATCTTAAGAACTAATTAACTCTGAAAGTTGAAAATAGCACCGTTGACCTAGAGATATGCTCTAGAATGTCGTGTGTAAATTTCATGTCGCTAACGTTCACCGTTTAGGAGGAGTTCTGGTGACCGACAGACAGACAAATACATGTATTTTCTGTTTTATATTATAGATATTTATAAAAATAAGCAAAATTTTCAGAAATAAAGGAAAATTAGTTCAAAGTCTAACCGTTTGCCTAGCAACGGAGTAGCTATAAATCTTCGTTATTTCAAAATCGTCTGCACGTATTTTAAAATTATTGAACTTTAAAAAATTAATAACAATCGAAGGGAAAATGTTTGAAAAATAAAATTGGTATAATTGAAAAGGTAGAATTTTGAACTTTAAGATAGTAAAAAATTAATTTTTGTCGGACAATTTGCTCCGAAGTAACGGTGGAAAAACGGTTTCGGTTAATTTCTACTTAACTGACTGTTTAATTAACTTTTGGACTTTGAAAAGTTGACTTAATCTTCTCCTTGTCTTAATTAATAAGTGTGCAAAGTTTGGTTGAAATGGGTGCCTTGGTTTAGGAGGAGATGTGGAACATAGGTACATACAAACATACATACCCACAATGACTTTTATTTATATTAAGATGGATACACATATCAAGAAACACCCTCGTGATTTCTTTCACCCTCTGAATTTCGTTCAACATTTATATGCTATCTTTAAAATGATTTTGAAGTTCTAACTCAACTTAAACTTTTAAAATAGATGATTTTCCTTCTATCTTCCTGCTACCAATTAACTGTAAATATTTTCCTTCAGCGATATTTAAGGTATAATAAAAAATTCGGGGATTCGAAAGTCTGCAGAAAATATCCTTCGTCCATCATATTATGGCCGGTCGATATGGTTATGACCGGTTACAATATGAAATCACTTTAACTATACTTCATGGATATTTTATAATCTCTTTCGCAGCTTGTATTTTTATTGCTTTTCTCACAAAAAAGGAATTAATTTTGTATTTATTTAAATCGTTTTATTAACAGAGACGACAAATTCAGCTGCAATTCCTCTTGGTTGTTAGTGGTAATAAATTTAGAGCTACAAATAATAATGGGATTTCAAAATATGGGATTTCATAATCGTAAAATTTTTTCGCACATCTAAATCTTAACACACTTTATGACACATTGTTAAAATTCACAAGATATGTTCAAAACAAGGTATATTTTATGGAAAAGATCAAATAAAGGATCTAAACTGAACTTTCGTTTTTTAAATTAAAGAATAATTTTAGAGATATGGTAAATAAAATCAACTAAGAATCTGAAATTCGATATATAAATGAGACTTTGTAAGAAAACCAAGTTAAAATGAGGAACACGACAAGGAATCTTAATTTATTTTATTATTTAAAGTTTTAAAATGATGCTGAAGATAACTTTTATTTCTTGTAGAAGAGGAAGCATTACAAAAAGCTTTGGATGTCACAGGGGAAACGATGACTGTCCAGTACTCCGTCTGGATGGGGGACAAAATAAACCTGGGTCGAACTTGGCGACTGAGAATGCCTGTGAACAGCACTATTTACGATGCTATAGAGACTGTGGCAAAGATAGACGATAGACAGAAGTAAGTATTTAACAGCAGTAAAAACAAGCAAATTTGCATTTTTTTTTACAAATACAAAGAACTTACTCTTTACTCTTTTATGGAAAGTCAGAAGAAAATAGGTGCCAATCATATTTTTTTCAAAAGTAACTTGTGTATTGCAAATGCCTCTTAATTTAAAACGTTTTAACTTGAAAATACATTAAAGCAAAATCTCTTTATATATTAAGAGCAGGAGCACCGCTTATACTGATGAGGTAGTTGAAAGGTAAATATATTCAGAAATAAATAAATAAAAGCGTTCTATGAATTGACAATTAACTAAATATTGTTTGTATATAACTTGCGTACTATAGCTTAACTCTTTAGAGATGGAGTAAGGTTTTGATTGTGTTTTTTAGCATCGAACTTAACCTTTTATAAATATAGATTTTTCGGCTTGATTCCCATCTCACTGGCGAAATTTTTCTGCAATTGGTACAAATCACTGCATTTCTTTTGAATTTCTGGTTAAACTCAAATCTATAGAAACATCCAAAACCGGTTTCGTAGTCGTCAATTGAAAAATACCTCAGCGCCCGAAACCGCCAAAACTGTCATTATACAGTTAAAGGACATATGTTCGTAGATATGACAAAGGTTACATGTTCTTGTGAGATGAAACGGAGCATGCCTTATTAGGCATCTTAAACAGCATGCTTCAAATCATAGTCATATCATTAAGTATTCGGATTTTTGCACAGTTCTACATATAGAGAATTTTAGGTAATTTTTTTTACAGAGATTTATTCAACATCCCTCTATGTCCACTACTTTTATTAATTACAAGTTTCTTGTATCCGGACATAGTTATTTGAAGATCAATGATACCGTCTTCGGTGTTATTGAATTAAAGGACAGGAATAAAAGAGTTTATTGTGGTACGAAGGATTGCCTCTGTTTAGTTGCCATTGCCAAAAAACAAATCTATTTTCGTGAAACAGAAATGAAGCGGGAGGAATTTTCGTCCAAAGTATTGGAAGACTGTATTTCACATAGAAAGAAATAATGGAGAGTGTAAAAACAACTCGTTCAACTTAAAATAAAGATACCGCAAAAAAGTCAAATTATGTCTTTTATAAGGAAAGGTTCCACATTACTTTCTATTTATTGATATAAATAACTCAAGGCCTAAGCCAAAAGTAAGGTCTTCCAATTTGTTTTATTGCTCCTCAGAAATCATTTTATCTAGAACACAGACACATAAAAGGAACAGAAAATGAAATCTTTATTTATTATCCTATATTACACCTCACTACCCATTCTATAAGATTTTGTTTATACTAAAACTACAAAGCACAGGCCTTAAATTGGAAGGCATCGAATGACATTGAAATCGGTGATTTAGAGGAAAGCATGAATTGACTTGAACAAAACTTTTATTGGGAAATCAACTTAACTCTAATTTTTGTATTAAATTTCATTTATTCTGTAAAATTTTAGTTATTTAGCTCTATTTTCACTGTACATATATTTCTATTGTTACATGAAAAACAAATTCTTTACTATCTTAAAAAAATTGGTACTTTCTAAGAGCCATTTTTCAATATTCCTCTTCGAACCCTTTCCTGTTACAATAGTACAGCTGCTTATCCATTTCACTTACCATATTCACTCACCATAACACTTACAATGATTAACCCGCAAGTGCCGACTTTGAAGGAAGCATACAGCGCCTCCTATTTCCGACCATGCTTTTCTATTTGATTATGATTCTTATCTATCTTCTCTACCACAAGTCCAAGTTTGCGCGGGTTGTTCTGGAGCACCTTGTATATGAAAAGAGTGTTAAAAAAACGTGACCAAACTAAAAGTGTAGATGAAGCATAGACAAACAAGTTAATTTTGCAATAGAACATGGGGTCGGAAATTCAAAGGGGATTTGCTAAAGGGGAATCTTTATCACTGAATTAAGGAAAAGAATGGGATACACCAGGAGAAATGCTCAACACTGCTTCAATGGCTTACAAATTTACAATAGCCCAGCAATCCAGTTGCATGAATAACAACATCTTAAGCGCGTATCGCCGTAGAAGACAAGTCTACTGAACACTTACTTATTCTCTACCAACACACCTAAGTATTCGAAAGGTTTCATGTTGGTACTACATCCTACTTGCCATTATCATATACGTCACACCGAATTTGACTATATTGATGTTATTAATGCAACAATTATGAAAATACTCATATTTTAGTGTTCTATAAGTCCTCCTGTGCTAGATGTAAAGAATCCGACACACCCGACATGATATTATTTGAATATAAGCCTCATCTTCGCTAACACTCCTTTCTGTCTAAAGAATGATTTCAGCGATTACTGGATTTGACCTTTCATTCAGGATATAAACTCTCTTTTATAAAATTTCTCTCAGAATAAATTAGATATTTAAACAATACATGAGTTCTGATTTGAGAAGGAAATAGTTTGTTCTCTCCTACTATTCCTCTTCAGTACAAATGATACTATTAGAATAAAGTTTGTTATTTATTCGCATGATTACTATAAGATGTTTATCAGTTATAACTTAGTGTCCTTGTTGTTAGATGCTGTTTACTAATTTCAAAGTTTAAATGTGCTGATAGTGTTTCGAATAAGTATTAACAGTATGTTTCTTTAAATTTTCAGGGTCGAGTACAACGTCGTGGATGGCAAGCCGTACGTCGCTGCCTTGAATGGCAAGGAAGACGATCCCGAGATGGGGATGTTTTGGTTCGTCTACCTGAAAACTCTCAGCTCGGACAAAGATCCGAAGATCGCGAAAGAAAGTATGTTTCTCCTTCTGTAATGCTCCTAGCAAAAGAGAAAATCCAATTTTACTCCTCAAACATAACATAATATTGCTTTTCATACATTTTATTAGAATTTCTGTTATTGTAATTTATTCTAAAAATCAATATTTATTTCTCCACTGTTATTTTTGTATTTCTTTACCATGGACAGTAAAATGTAATAGATAAATAAGGATCTCATTTCCACCATTTTATTTTTTTTTAACTTCAACTCCATATTACCATAAACCAGAGCGTTGTTTTGGCGTAGTAAAGGCGAAACTGTCATTCGATGTCCATTCGCTCATTTTATGTATATTTTATTGAAGTAATACAAGCATAAACTTAATAAAGTACAGGAAAGCACACTATTACTGCTATTTTTTCTTACATTTTTCTGGCAGTTCATGCTTAGAATGAAATATTAAGCAAAAAATTTATAATTCATTTATTATCATAAACAAATATTAAAAAAATTCGCACAGAAAGGCAATCTATTTCTTCTTCGTCTATAACTGCAGAAGGAATGTTTCTTTAAACTAACAGTCCCTTATTAAGATGGGAACTGTTTGACCAATTAAGAATTTTCAAGGGCCTTCATTGCTTATAATAAATACATCATAATCTGTCTTGTTTTTTGAGGGCATAAAACACCAAAAGAAAAACGCCTTTTAATCTTATTGTTTCAATAATTAAACATCCAAAATGTCATTCCAAATCATATTCCGAGATATTTATAAAAAGTTGAGAATATTGTAAAGATGTTTACATACTAAATTCGGATATTTCATTGACCGGATTAATATACAAATTCAAAAGTTGACAAGTTCTTTAGGAACATAGATTGTATTTTAACACTTTATTAACTTGACGAATCCGAAGGCATTTTAAATTTCAATCTTCTAATCTATGCTCTATCATTCAGTTCTAATTTTTTTCATAAATTGCATATACTGAAAAACATGATACCAAAATTAAATAAATTTCTACAAATGTTTTACATCGACAAATACTTGATAAAAATCATTAAAATATCTAGAAAACACTTTGAATGTAAATCAAATCAATGCAATATATTTTATATCAGTATTTCTGATACCGCGGGAATGAATTACTAATTTAGTGGTAAAATCGATTGACTATTTCTAAACGTCGATTTTAACATTTATTCTTTTCTTTTTTTAAGATTTAAAATACCTTAAAAATTAAAGCGCATGCAAAGGAAAATAAAGAATTTTTCCACTTTGCAGGTCCCGTGGATATAAAACTTCAGCCTAATCAAGAAATTATTTTGTGGTACAAGCGTGGGCCATGGAGCATTCAGAGTCTGATGCAGAAGTCTTTTACTTCGCCTTAAAGACTTTTAAATGACATTTCTATTCATATATATATATCTTTTTTATGTATTTTTTGCTATTATTTTAAAGTCTCCGTCGAAATAATGAATAAATAAGATTAGTTTTTCTGCATTCGTGTTCTTACTATGCATTCTTCCACCAATATTCAAAACAAGATCTTTCTTTTTCCACATTTGATTTTTTTCTCCTTCAGAGGCATTAAGGCATAAAGATGCTACATTTTCTCTTGGAAAAGGGATTTAATAATTATCATTTACATCCTGTCGACTCTCAAAAAAATGCACATTCAGTTTTATCTCAACGCTCCTATAAGGATCTGAAAGTTATTCGGCGTGCAACTGAGTGTTCGATGTATTCTTTTAAAAATTCAAAATCTCCCTAAATGTCGAATTATTTTGGCACAGAATTTTTAAAGTCAGATAATGTGACAGCTAACTGTGCTACAGCGTATTATAATAATGTCCAACATGACTTTCAGCATTTTTTTGCTTTCGAATTGGCCAATATTTTATTATTATTGAATTATTTTTCGATCAAGAATTGTCGTCAAAATTATCAGAGATTTGTCTTTTCATTATTTATTTACAAACACAGGAGAACTAAAACACAAACAACAAACATATAGAAAGAATCTTCAACATTTGTCTGAGAGCCAAATCATAATCTATACTTTCTTCGGTGTAAATTCAGTTTCAATCAGACAAAATATTCCTTTGGGGTGCGGATGAAACTTTCTCTTTACTCTTTCCCTTAAGGGAAAGTTACAACTTTTCTAACTTATTTATGATTTTCTGTGATAGAGATTTAAGTTCTGAAGGTATGTAGACACAATTTTCCATTCTTAAATATCATTTAGTCAAAAGTAAATCATTGTTAAAACTAGATTTAAGCCTCAATAGGGGAGGTGCGGTCTGACAGACCGCTAAGGATGGTTTACCCATTCAATCTACTCCATTTTATTTCACTTGAATTGATTCGTCCTGTAGTTTCTCATATAATTCTTCACGTAAAATTTATTGTTACGGAAAATATCGTTCTAAGTGATCATTTGTTAAAATAAAACGAACTGTTAGAACTCCTGCTAATAATATCATCCGACTTCCTGAACTGACCTATGGCTATTTTCAATAGAATATATGAGTATTGTAAATTCATACATTTTGGATGAAAGTTATTCTGGATACCCTTTTATGAAAAGAAAACTTCGAAAGAGAATTAATTACCACTAAAATAAGAATAAGAATCGAAAGATTCGATAGATAATTGATGCATAAATAGTTTATTTCAGCCACTAACAATTTTATTGCAATGGAAATGAGATGAACTGTTGTGTGAGTTTTCTCAACGACATCTACTCCCTACACTCCTTACTATTAAATATTGCATGCGCCCCACGTTTTTCGTTTTAAATCTGTATGGGGTTATAAATCTGTATGGGGCTAGAAGAAATTATTTATACATTTTAGTCCGTTTTAAAAACGTGGTCTATTCAAATTTTTATTTTTTTAAATAATTATTTTCTGCTTTTTAGCCTTCTGTGTGTGAAATTTTGCAATCGATTTTAAACATCTTGATGAGATTATGACGGAGATATGTGGCAAATTTCAGGTTTATTTCAGTTTCTCTTCACCTGATCATAAATAGAAAATTGTTATTTTCCTGCAAAATTAAGTTATGTGACGCAGGGATCTTTGAGATATAATGAAAAACGTACTGCGCATGCGCAAAGATATGGCTAAAATATGGGGGTGATTCGATGGTCCCATGGGCCATCCTTATACCCAAGAACCAAGTCTGTAATGTTAATAGATGTCGAGATATAATGAAAAACTTCCTGCGCATGCGCAAAGATATGGCTAAAATATGGGGGTGCTTCGAAGATCCCATGGTCCATCCATATACCCAAGAACCAAGTCTGTAATATTAATAGTTTTCGAGATATAATGAAAAACGTACTGTGGATGCGTCACGCAAAATATGAAATGACACACAGACGAATTAATAATGCATTGTCATCTAGTTCTCAACTATGTTTAAAGTTTCAAGTCTCTAGCTCATCGGGAAGTTAGTTTAAAATCGATTGCAAAATTTGTACAGAACAGACAGACAGACAAGAAAGCGAGTTAATGAAAACGTGGTAAAAAGAAAACCTTTTTTATATGTAAACTCTCAGTAAATTATAGATAATTGCATTTAAATTCTAATTTTTTTTAATTTTATTTTTTATTAAAGTTCATGATAAAAATGGAAACACACAAAAGGGGAATTTTTTATTATATATTTGTATAATGAATTAATTTAGTAATAAATTAGTAATAATTTTTATTTTAAATTTCATGAAATGCAATAAAATAATATATATTGTTTCTTTCATTATTATTAACAATTTTCTTTGTACATCATATGCGTTCCCTTTATTTTATCAGATAATATAAAAAAATCCAAAATATAAAAATAACTACTCAATCCTACTAAATTTTAAAGCTAAGAATTAATATTTGCCGAAAAGACACGAGGTAGCCCTATGCCAAAAAATTACCTGATTAATGTCAGTACTTTCTAGAAAGTAAAACCACTGTGTCATTTTAAAATTTAATTTAATTTAGTTACATTAAATTCAATTGAATTTGATTGAGATTTTAATTATTTTACAATCTCTTTTTTATTTGTATACATTTTTGCTTCCTTGCTTGTCAGTTGGAAGCATTACTACAAAAAATATATTAACAATTTATAATAAACTACTTAACTGAATAAACCATGAGTAATTTTAAGTCTTTGTTACGGGTTAGGATATTACATGCCATGAACAAAGAGGAGAAGAATGTGCCATTTTTTGCCCATCTAGAACCTAAGAACTAACATGAATTAGTTTTCATTTCACTTTTTAAAAAATCATACTTTTTATTCTTTTTCCTAGCGTCAACCCAATGTGCTTCAGCAGAGTTTAAGTGCTCGAACGGGAGATGCACCACTATTAAATTTTTGTGCGACAAGGGTAATGACTGCTGTAGGGTCTTAGCTCAGCGCTGCTAAACTATGAAGGACTCACCAGACGACACAGCCATATTAAGATATTAATATTTAATGCCAAATTCTTGATTAATTGAATTTTTACAATTTATACAAATTAATATCAATTTACACAACTCCGCTACTCAGGACGAGATAGCATTAGACAAGTCAGAATTCAATCTGGAAATACAGTTCGCAGATTTCACGAGTTCACTCGAGGTATAGCAAAGTTCTAAAAGTTCTACTCTAGGCGAGTATGAGTCCGAAGTAATGATCTGAGGGAAGAATCCGCTGAGATTTCTAGCAGATAACCTCTCACGGGTTATATCAAGGGTTCCTAAGAATTTCTCACTCGAGACGAGCGATATGCAGCCGAGGGTCGGCTTAGGTTAAACGGGGCAAGGCCCGGTACAGCAGCTTCTCAGCCTGAGAACTGCGTTTTCAAAAATCTCCGTCACTGGAATCTAATTCCCCGGTTCTTCAAAACGAACCTATCTTCATCTCTCTCGATCATCCTCCCTAATTCCTCTCTCGTTCCAGTTTAAAAACCCTCCTTGGGACCTGCCCTTTTTAGGCGGGGTCAAAAGTTCAGCTCCTCATTTGCAGGAGATGGGACCCTTCCTCCCAATGATAGAACTCTGTCTTTCACTCCTCAATCGCAATTGATGCTAGACGTACGCCATGCATCTCACTTGCTCCGCGTGTGTCCACTCGAGGTCAAAATGGCGGTGAATTTCAAAAGGAGACCCTCCGGGATGACGCAATCGGGGAAGGGTTTGTCGGCCCCTTTGACTAACCGCTCTCTGCTAGCGACCTGGGAGGCCCGGTCACTTTTTCCGTGGGAAAGTTTGCGGGTGTCTTTCAGGACCTCACACTGCGGGGATAATTCTGATGAGCAGTTTTGTGGTAAGTTCGTCCTGCCGGCATAATTTCTCACAAAATATTTCATTTTTGATTGGTAATGGGAAAACTAGAAATAAATTTGAATAATAATAATAAAAAATGAAACATGAGGCAAATAAAAATAACAATTTTAATTTTCATTAATTTCTTTTTATGAAAGACATTTTTAACTTCCTAGTTAATGAAGCATGAAAAGTGAAAGAAGTGTGTCTGTAATGAAAAAAAATCTCCGTTGGTAATTTGGGAGGCAAAGGTAGAATCCTTTATTCCGAAGATATAAGGAAAAGAACATTTCGCCCTCTATTTAGTAAGGACGAGAGTTTCAAGAATGAAAGAGAGTGGAAGAGACTGCAAATGACCAGATCTCTCCAAGAATTGGTAGCATGCATAGATTGAATGGTACTTTAAGTTGGTGGGGAGGGAAAATCAATTTTCAGCCCATAATTTCTAAACAATTGCAGTTATCAAAGCATTTATTTTTAAAAATTATTTCTTATTATAAGGAGATAATTCGCCTATTTTGATATTTCTCTGTATTTTCAATTGTAAAAGAATTATGTGGGAATGAACATTTAAACCCCCCCCACCACCACCACCACCATTTATAGCCCCTTTCATCTGTATAACGCATCTACGTTCTTAGCCGAGATTTTCACTACCCTTACAAAATAGCCTACGTGGGTTAAAATAAAATTAAATTTACTCCAGTTATCGTGTTTGCAATATAACATGGGCAAAATTGTTATAATTATATATATGAAGATCTACAGAAAATTTCCCAAAAGATTTGTCATGAGAACCATTGAATTAGGTAGACTTTCTACAAGGAATCTACCTGAAACATATTTGGAAATAAATCCGTCTTTCTGCGAAAATCATAACTCAAACTGGTACCAATAGGAGGGATAAAGATGATGTGCATTCTTCGAAATTTCGGCAGTCTTTGTAGGATCCATTCATTGAAAGATAATTATTGGAAAAAATATGAAATTGACTAAAACATGTTTTACAAACTTGTTGTGATTTGCATATTGCTAATGAGAAAGACATAACCTCAATCATATCTTGTATATACACTATATGCCCAAAAGTATCCGGACACTTGCAGATTTTCACATTTTTTAGACTTTCTCCGGAATGGTTTAACCGACTGCCTTTAAACTTCGGACATGTAAAGAATAGACAACAATTCACATTTTACATTGAAGATTCGGTCCTGAGGGCAATTAGGGGGCCGTCTACAAACTGATGAAGACAAAAACGTTTTTGGCCCACCCCGCTTCACAGAATACTGATAACAAGATGAAACTTTCAGAAATGGTAATGTTTAATGTGCATAATATTCACATGAATTTTTGTTAACTCAGCGCAAATATTTGGGAAGATATAAAGGTTTTCTTAAAAAATCTCAAATTTTCCCACCTGTTTTTTGCTTATAACATGCAGAGTTTTCTGTTATATTATACGAAACTTACAGAAAAGATGACAATATGTTAGAGAAGCATTTGTGTAAAACTTTGGAACAGAATTGTTGAATATTACAGGAATTATAAACAATTTTAGTAAATAGTGTTTTACTGCGTAAAAGGCTGGAGTGTATTTTCTTTCACAACTTTAAAAAAAACCAGATGGCGTCGGGGCAAACTTATATATAAAACATTCAGTTCAATATCATTAGTATTCAGAAAGATCGGCATTACAACTAGCAGGGTGGCTCCTGTCGAGAGAGAAGCTAAAAGATGAGGGTTATACCTGGGGAATTGATATTTTTAAACTTGCTCTTTGAATAGACAGATTGTAGCGTTAAATTTGCTGCATACCCATGAACACTTATCAATTATATAACTTAAATTCGTTCCGTAATTGGGCGCTATAAATAGAAAACATTTTGTTACTTTAATTATATTGTTGCATGATTGTAACAAGATGCATGTTACGTTTTACGGCCAAACGATGTTGCAATATATTTTTTGTATGACAGAGCGATTTTTTATCTAATTGATTTCTTTTCTTGAAATATTTTAATAATTCTACATATAATATGTGTTTTTTTTATTCGTTGCGAACTTTAAGATGTGTTCTAGTAGAATTTGTGGCAAGATTCTAGCCACTGTACAGTTTATTTTCTTTATTTAAAGATATAAGTTTAAAAGTATCGAAGATTCATCTTCCATAACCTCATCTTTAATATCATTGGGATAAAATCTGCCCAATTATAATACCGGAAAAATATCTGTCGATATTAGGCTAGATATTTATATAAGACCCGCCCTATACTATCTGGCTTTAAGACAATGAGAAAAGAAAAAATTACCTACACACTATGTTTCGCGCATGCGCAGTAAAACACTATTTACTAAAATTGCTCATAATTCCTGTAATATTCAAAATTTCTGTTCCAAAGTTTTACACAAATGCTTCTCTAACATATTGTCATCTTTTCTGTAAGTTCCGTATAATATAACAGGAAACTCTGCATGTTATAAGCAAAAAACAGGTGGGAAAATTTGAGATTTTTTAAGAAAACCTTTATATCTTCCCAAATATTTGCGCTGAGTTTACAAAAATTCATGTAAATATTATGCACATTAAACATTACCATTTCTGAAAGTTTCATCTTGTTATCAGTATTCTGTGAAGCGGGATGGGCCAAAAACGTTTTTGTCTTCATCAGTTTGTAGACGGCCCCCTAATTGCCCTCAGGACAGAATCTTCAATGTAAAATGTGAGTTATTGTCTATTCTTTACATATCCGAAGTTTAAAGGCAGTCGGTTAAACCATTCCGGGGAAAGTCTAAAAAATGTGAAAATCTGCAAGTGTCCGGATACTTTTGGGCATATAGTGTATATCTCTATTGTAAGTCTGAAGTCTTATATAAGATAAATTAAATAAAATCTTAAATCGAAACAAATATTCATAAAAATGAGAAATTTCAGACGATCTTTTAAGACAGATTTTGACGAAAATTTGGGTCTCTTTTCTTTGCCCTTTTTCAAGATGATTATAAGCAGAGGTCACTGAAAGGACAGAAATTAAAAGAAAAAGCATTTAAGATTAAAATAGGCATTTTTTTATAAAAAGGAAAAAAAGATTCTTTCAGTTAATTTACATGTTACGCAAAATACCGAAAACATTATGTGATTTAAATATTTTTTTCCTTAATAGAATGATTTATACACATAATGAATTAAATTCAGTGAAATATATCTGGTTACTTCCAAAAGAAACTAGCGTATTCCTTACAATACAGCTGGAAAAAGAGCTACCACTTTATGATTTTCGTCATGCAGCTGCACGAGCATCTTGTCCAAAAGGCGCAAATGTGGGAGAAATTCTGAATATCTTCCTCTTTTTTACTATGGAACAGTTGACTTAGATTTATGTATCTTCATTGGAATGCAGGGTTGATGAAGCAATTTTATTTTTTTCACTCCTAACTTGCTCAGTGAAGAGGAATTTAATGCTTTATTTGTCCAGTATAAATTTAAGATAAATAAGTAAACGTAATTTATGGTGAATATCTTCATTTTTTTTCAAAAATTCCTTCAAAGCAACACATCCATTCCCATCGTAGATTTAGATGCTTTATATAGAAAGGGTTTATTAAAATTAATACCTTCTGCATAGAGACTAAATAGAATAACAACAAACAATTTGACAGTTTTAAACACAACAGTTTCATAAATTTCGGATTCATTTCAAATTTCATAAATGCTTGTTTCTCCTTCTTATAAATTTTCCTAATTTAGCAACAGATTCAATAAAATATTAAACTGAATGGACTATGAGTATTCGTAAATTTATGTTTGATTAAGGTGTTTGAGGCAATTGAGAAACTGCAATTTGCTTTGCGATACCTCAACTGGAGTTCCACGTCCTTTTGTTCCTCCTCCATTTCGATAACCCATATTTGATCATCAACATAATCTTGCGCATCCTGGGATAGCAGTTTCAACTTAACTTATTAGTGCTAGATACTTATAGCCAGGTATGAAATACCAAATAAAACAATGGGTCCGGTGTTGTGAATCATGTCAAAGATCGAAAATCCAGAGGCACACTAAAACGCCTCTAGGCACATTCTCTCTTCCCGATGCCCGATTCACACACATCCATATCGATATTGTAGATCCCTTGCCACCCTCTGAAGATCAAATTTATCTTCTCACGATAATTGACCGCTTCTCCAGATGGCCAGAAGCAATACCTATCCCAGATATGCGAGCAAAAACTATATGCCGTGCAATTTTCGATACATGGATCTCTCGCTTTGGATGTCCATCTGTAGTAATTTCTGATCAAGGATCCAAGTTGCGTTCATCAATGTTTGTTGAATTTACTCGCATGCTGGGAACTCAAAAGATCAAAACAAATCCGTACCATCCGATTTCAAACGGAGTTGTCGAACGTTTTCATCGACATTTAAAATCGGCAATTAAAGCTCATGAAAATGAGAAACGGTCAGAGCTAATCCCAATAATCCGTCTAGGCATCCGAACAGACGTGAAAGATTTGCTATCTTCTAGTTCGGAACTTGTGCACGGTACAACCCTACGTCTTCCTTGTGACATGATCGATGTATCAGACATTCCTCCTTGTGATATTGAATTCATAACTGATCTTCGCCATAGAATGCAACATCTAAATCCTGTCGCAACATCCGCTCACTGCACCGATCGATTCTACATCCATCCTTCACTGAAATCTTCATCTTATATCTTGTTAAGAGTAGATCGTGTGCAGCCGCCATTACGTCAACCTTATACTGGTCCTCATAAAGTGTTGTGCAGAACAGGTAAAACAATCACCGTTGACATTAATGGTCGAAAAACTACAGTTTCCCTGGACCGTGTCAAACCGGCACATCTTCTCCCGGAAACTGTGTTATCTCCACCTCCAGTGATCAAAAACTTAAAAAGTACTGATGTTCATACATCCAAAAACGACGAACCTCCAACATATGTCACAAGATCAGGAAGACGTGTACTGTAATGTCTTGGCCTAGGTGTGACCAAATAATTTCAAGCTTAGGTTGGCCTAAGTACTTTATTTAATACAGCAATAATTAAGAGACACTTCTCGCAGAGAAGTCTTGATTAAATATGATTATTTACAAAGGAATCGACAAAATCATAGTTCTAAAACGTCAAAGTTCCATGAGCAATTAGTCCATGAAGACTAGTAATCATCGGATGGATAACTTCCACCTATCCACGTGATACCAAACCACGAGACTACCAGGAGTGCTCGCAAGTTGCTGAGCCGAGCGTTCGGGGAATGCCGATTCCTCGGGGTTGCTTACCAAAGTCCGAATTCAGTCGGGACTTCCAGTCCGAGCTCATCAATATTACACAGCTCTCTTCGGTACTCCGGAGCCTGAAAAACAGTTCGAGACTCCTAATCCGTCTCTCTCCGCCGTCTCTACTCGAACATCAGTTTTTATTCACTCCTTCAGGGAGTGGAGCTCCGCCTATCTTTTCCTTCACTGGATAATGGTACTCTGGTTGACCAACAGCTCCCTTTCTAGTGGTCAACCCCGATTATGGGAAGGTTCTTGAGTTTTCGCCACCACGTGCCTATTCAGGAATGACACCAAAGGGTACCGCTAATGTGTTCGCTGACAGTGATGGATTCCTCGGTATTGTGGTGGCCCTCTGTGTGAAATCCTTTCTCTTGCGCCCGCCTCGTTAGCGATGTCCAAGTGCAACTGTCCTGCTGTTTACCGCCAATATCAAAAGGGGCGGCACTCTTTTTCTCATGGGAACGTTGCTCGCGGGAAGGAAACCCTACAGTACATTTCCCAAAAAACTGACTACTTACATAACTTAATTTTTTTCTCTCTTGTCTCTTCATTTTCATTTCGGTTGTTTATTTTTTTAAAGCATATGTTGTATTTTTTGTGTCGTTCCATCGTATTATCCTCTGTCATTGGGGGGATACTCTGTAGTATCTGGCAACAGATCGAAAATCTATTTTTATATCGATTGACTTTTTAGTGTATGGCAACAGTTATGTAGAGGAGTAGAATGAAGTGAGCGGCGAATAAAGATGGATGTTTACCTTCTGATCATGGAATTACTTATTTAATTATATTACACGACTAAAAACACTACAACCTCTAGTACAAATAATTCTACAAGAAAAAGTATCGGAAAATACAAAATAAGAAACCGATATGATTGCAATGCATTTAACTCTCATTCCTGCTAAATCACTTTTTGTAGAACACATGGACTATTTATTGCGTATTTTGACTATCGAAAAGAAAAGTAAGCAATCGTATATATAAATCTATAAAATGGAAGTGTGTAAGGCTGTGGAAGAGGTGCAGGAAGGACTCTCTTCATTTATTTTACAAATAATCTTATTATCATTAAAATTACTTTGTGAAAGGATAGTTAAGAAGAAAATGAGTCAAATGTAACATTTAAAACATAAGAATTTTATGTGGACGCTTCATTTGTATTGTGTGAAAGTTATTCAAAGAACGCACGACCAGCCACTGCACTAGACAGCACTCGTCAGTATCTTCTTAAAATGCTCAGGTTAAGGTTGGGACTTATTTGGTGCAGAGATGCTTTGTGTGAAGTAAATTTCCATTCCTTAAAAGCACATCACAAGAGAAATAAATTGTTTTCATTAAAAATAACATTTATGGTGTTTTACGCTTATTTCGAAGCTGATAATGAAGCTGAAATGATAAGATCGAATTACAAAGCCTCCATGTATGCTAAACAAAAAAAATCTGAATTATTTTTACTTTTGTTGAAATTCTAAATAGACTATTGAAATGGCAAAGTTCTATTTCACGGGGTGATGCGAAGAAAGTTAATTGCCCAGATATTGCTCGATTAACATCCACATAATCCACATAAGCTAATTTAAAAGCACTGTTTGCGGAACATAAAGTAAAAGATCGCGAATATCTTCCGGATAGTATTTCTGGGAGAGGATGTACATTTCTCAGTAGAATAAAAAAAATACTTGCTGGTTGTTAGATTGCAAATATTGCATCGACATCATTTTTCGGTTTTGTCAGTATTTTTAAAAATATTTGATGGTATAGCTAGGATAACTATAAATGTTAAAGCAAAGTAGGTACCCAATGTTAAAATTTAGTCTATTTAATATATATATATATATATATATGGATATCAATTATCAAATCAATTTTGGGTACTGAAAAATATAACTCAATGATTAGCTATTCTAGCAATACTCATATACCACCTACCTTTGCAGACCTGAAAAGCCTAGCTACTAAATTAAATCATTTTGTAAACAGTGGTAGTACATTGCGCTATTTCAATTAAAGAAAAACCAAGTTTTAAAAATTTTAAATAATTTTTTATTTAACAATTATTAATAATGAAATTATTTACTGCCACAAAAATTAGATATATGTATAAAAATTGATGCACAGGAATGAACATGTATTAAACAAAACAAAAAATAAAAATTGCAGCTACACATTAGCACTGCAGACCTAAGAATTATAACTTAGAACACAAAGTAAAAAACAACAACCTAAATTCGATAGAGATGTAATGATCATTATTTTTTCTACACAACAAACACATCTTGAATTGATGAACACTATTCTACAAGTGAATTTGACTTGTATTCGCTCAACAATGATATTTGAAGTATGTTACTTGCACACTTTCGCATTTTCATCAGCCATTCTTTTAGACTTGTATCACCCATTCAAAAATTTGGAAAAGCTGAAGATGGGAAAAAGACGTCCAGCAGAAATTGCAGCTTAAAAGATAATCATAATCTCCATAATTAGTAGCACACATTATTACGATGAAGAAAAATGCTGAAGGTATTACACATATTGCAGATCTTGTAAAAGGTGATAATCATTTATAACTCTGTAACACTGATGAAGACCAGCGTTCATGACACCACGTAGCAGAGATTTTTTTAAATGAATAAGCAAGCACTGCTTTCTTTCACTCACAGCATTTTAATTCACAAATTGTTTTGGAATAGTGCTGTAGAAAAAAAACTTCATTTCACTTTTAGATTATTCATCACTGTGGTTTCTCATACTGTTTCCTTCAAGGAATACCAACCAAGAACAAAAAATATCTTCAGCTTCAGATTCAAAAATTATTAACGCAAAAATTAAAGCAGAGGCAAGACCCCAGAGGCCCGACCGGCCCTGGGGCCCGCAGCTGGAACAACACCAACCACTCGCTCAGCCCATCACAAAAAAAGTTCAAATCGTAACGGAAAACGATTCCAGATACAGACGCCCAAAACCTGATTACGCCAAATTCTTACGCGAAAACAAGATGGCGAAGAAATAATCCCGTTGCAAAATTTGAATTTAAAAATTAATAAAGTTGAAACCTTAATGGAAACAACAACAAAAGTTAAGACAAATAATATTTAAATCGTAAACAAAGTAAATAATTAAGAAAAATTTAGATAATTAATGAAACAGCTAAAAATTATCGTTTGAATTTCAAAAATTGTCAAAGATGCCACAAGAGAAGAAAGAAACTTTAGTGGCGAAGAATTGAATTAATTAAAAATACTGACAAAACCGAAAAATGATGTCGATGCAATATTTGCAATCTAACACTGGTGCTACCTTGTATTTAAATAATAATTGCTGTTGAAAGAAATAAAGATGATTATCATTTATTGCATTGGTAGCATGGAAGAATATATTATAATTGCTCTTATTACCTATGCCAAATAAGACTTAAATTAAAATAATTTTTACCTGACCAATTTCGCTTAATGCATGACAAAACTATCAAATTTATTATTCTTTAACTTGTTTTTCAGTTTATTACAATTTGGATTTCTTTATTTTGATAGAAATAGATTTCGAAATTTATAATAATTAATCCAATTGTATGGTAGATGTGTAAACAAATTTTTCTAAGAATAGGAAATAAAGTTAATAAATTTGCCCTTTAGAAATTTTGATAATTTACTAAAAATATTTTCTACATTAATTTTTGTTTATTTAACTTTGATTTTTGAAAGTACTCAAGCAGATTTTCAATTAAAATAGTGCCATAAAGATTGCAATGAAGTATCAGCTGTTTTTCTAACATCCAATATAATTTTTACATTTCAATTTACCTTAATAATTTTCGTATAATCCAAATTCCTGTTGATACGCAACTAGTCATCTCTGCAAAAGAACAAAAAATGTAGAAGAAACTCATTACAGAGCACAAACTGGTTTATTTTTGACTACGAATACAAAGAAGTGAAGGACGCCATTTTTGTATTAGAAATACTGAAATAGCTTAAATTATTCTTTAACTCTTGAAAACGATTGAAAACGCAATGAGAACGATTTTTCTGCAGAAGCAATTTGGCCATAATGTACTTCACAATTATTGCACACATTAAATGCCTCAGTAAAATCGTATCTCTTTTTAAAAACGAATCAATTTTAAATTGACATTTAGAAAAGGCACTTACACTAAATGCATGGAATTTAATTCATGAAACATTATTTAAACGATAGAAGTTGATTGCAGTATAAATATAGATTACAGACATTTTGAGTTATTTTTTAATGCATCCGAGTTAAATGAACACTATCTGTATTCAACAATAATTCTAGACAACAAGTATGAAGACAATAACAAAACTTAATAAATATTTATAATTAGATAAAGAGTTATGCTGTGAAATTTGAACTGTAATGTTTTTTTTCTGATTTTGCTAATTACAATTTCATGCAATTATTTGATACGTATGAATAATATGATACATAAATGATGCAAACATTTAAATGTCAGATTATACGACTATTTTATAAAATATAGGAAGAAAATATATTTTTAATTTTTTTCTACCATAGGTTAATAAACAGACACGACTATATATCAAATGCATTTAAAATTCTGCAAATGCATTTGTATCATCTGTGTTGAATTACACCAGTAAAAATGTATAAATAATTTAAAATA
>BGPR01009524.1:0-15454 GCA_013235015.1 Araneus ventricosus
GCAGAGTGCTTAAGAAATTAAAAAAGCATGAAGAACAGAACTGATGAATCAATTGACACTAATTTTGGTTTGTTACTTTATAACTTTACTTTTAACAACTACTTTCGTTCTGTCAGAGTAAAAATAATGCAAAATCCACTCAGAAAAAAATGCATTACGAAATATACAAAATAAAACTAGCCGCAAATCAAATATGCAACTCTTATTGAGAAAATGTTTCGGCGTGAAAGAAAAATTGAAAGAAAACACTCCATAATTAATTCACATTTATTCGAGAAGAATTTGGCAGTGAGCCAAGATAGACCGTATTACGGGAACAGCAGTAACCAGTACGCATGCGCGTGGAGATAACGAATTCTCTTCAAAAGTAAATTATACGGACCGACAGACAGTCAATCCTTTGACGGATTTGGCCCAAAATTTTAAACGGACCTACATTCATGACGATAAAACTGTGTATAAAATTTTATCCATCTGGCTTTTCAAGTTTTTGAGTTATAGCGTTCGCATGACCTCGAACATACAGACAGACAGACTTCCCGTTGACGGATTTTGTCCAAAATTTGATAGAAACCTACAAATTATGTTTAAAGACCACATACCAAATTTCATCCCCGTAGCTCTCATAGTTTTCGAGTTATCGTGTTCACAGACATACAGACGCACACGCAGACATAATTCCAAAATTGTGTTTTTCGGACTCAAGGAGGTCTAAAACGTGGAGATTCGTCAAAATCTCGAGTTCGAATTTTTTGACGATTACAATACTTGCTCTTTGTATACTTCGTATACGAGAAGGTAAAAAGACGACTCTTTATTTCATGATTGTTTATAGGAAGAAGGTTAAGAAAAAGCAATCATTGAATTATGCTTATAATAAACAAGACTCGGTAGATTAAACTGGTATTTTCCAATTCAATAGAATATATAATCAACGTTTCTGACTAAACTGTTTCACGCGACGTTTTGATTTTTTAAATTGATTGTAAGCAAACTTATGCTTATCAAGCGCCATGCTGCAGAAGTAAGATCAATAAAAAAGATATTACACGAAGCATTACTTCAAAACAAATCATTCCAGACCAAATTTTTTTCCTATCAAAGGGACAACAGTTGTTCCGCTTTAGTTATTGGCTCAAAAATTTATAATCTTTTTTTATGATCAACTAATGCAGATCTATAAAGTTGTTCACTAAATATATTTTGACAAGATTGTTTCGGAATTTCATTCACTTTGTGCCAAAAAACACACTATAATACTACTACTACCCTAAATGTTACTCGGACGTTATCCGTGGGATTTGGATTCCTGCTTTACTGGGCCACTCAAATGCTACAACGCAAATGAAATTATTTGCTATTTTAAAGAAGGGTTCACTTCATTAATTGTTATCATATTACCATCATTTTGGTGCAAAAAGTACAGTAATGCAATGTTCAATAGCACTTTTTTGCAGGAGTTTAAATTATGAAATTAATAATACTTAAATAATCGATTCATTATTTAAATACCAATACATTTTCGTATAACGAGTGATTCACATAACGAGCAAAATAAATTGTAAAAAAATGACTCGCTTCACGAGCGACGTTTCGTATAACGAGTGACGATGAATGGGGAATACCCGGATTTTGCGCCTGGTACTATCATATCCACGGATCTTTTACTTTGCTTTAATTCTTATCAAACTAGGTGTCTAGTACTTGTGTTTTAGTAGTCATTCGAATTATATCTTTTGTTTTGTTTTCTTTTTTCTAGTAATAAACGTTTTGAATGGAACAAAGGGCTTTATTCCATCCCATGTTGGAGTATTTGGCAATGAGGAGGCAGACGTGCTTGCGAATGAGGGAAGTGATCTTCCTTCTGCAACCTCTAGTGAACTCTTCACGTCCGAAAATATTCTATTCACAAGACTATAGCAAATGCTGCTTGGAGAAATCCTCCCACACATGATTGGTATGCCGGGAACCGTCCTGGTCTGTCTCTACAGTCCGTAGGCACAAGATCCGCTCAGACTGCATTGGCCAGGTTGCGTAGTGGACACATTAAAAGCTTAAAATTCATCGATAAGGAAAAGACTTTTTCTTCTTGCCCTTGTTCCTGTCCTGCTTCTCCTGCCCATATCATTGACTGCATTGGCGCCTCTGCGAGGCAGCTGTGGAGTGGGGAGGGCAAAGGACTTGTTGAGTTGTTAGAGCGACATGGTGTCATGGACCTGGTCTAATCTTGGGCCAGGGGGACATGAAACAACAACAACGAAGGACTTTGATTATTTTCATTTTTTGATTCCAGTAATATCTAAGGCCATGGATTTTTTAAAAACTATTTTTCTGCCATGCACTTAGAGTTGTTGATACGCTACGTAATAAATGATGTGACGTATTTGAGTGACGTAACGAGTTGACTGACGTATTTGAGTCAATGACGTAACGTAATTGAATTATTTCTTTTAATAAGATTAACAGAACAGGTACACCAGCCCGTGTTTAGCACTCTTTCCGCTTTTCATTTCTGAAAATCCTATCCGAATTCCATGCTGGTTGATTCTGCATAAAAGATAAAATGAAGATGATTCAGGCTCCTTAACGATCTTATCTATAATTTTATTTTGAATAAACTTTATACATAAAAATTTTTTCAGTGTATTTTTTCGGCATGGAACGCATTTAATATCTATGGGAAAAATTGTTTCGCATAACGAGTAAGGTTCTGAAACGAATTGCGCTTGTTATGCGAGGTTTCACTGCATACTATTAGCAAAAGCTCTTTATATTTAACTCTGTATCTATAAATAAAACTCGAATGTACTAATTTGAAATTCGCTACTTTATATGTTAATACTTTTGACAATGACTACAGAACAATCTGAATTAATTCACTAAAAGTCAAAAGACTTCGAGAATTTATTGACAATTACTGTCTAAATGTTGATATAGAGTATGCACTTAAAAGATGAAAACAAAATTAACCTTCCAGCGGGCACGCGTTTTCAAAAGATACTTGCAATCTGCATCGTATTACATATTTAAATCGTTCAATTATAAATTTAAGTGCAATTTTTATTTATAAAATCTTTGTTTACTATTAAGCTAATAAATACAGATAACATATATAAAAGCTGTATTTATTTTTGTAAAACAGCACTATATATTTACGTAATACGATGCACGATATGTCGTAAAATTTGTGCAGGCGCGCCCGCTGGAAGGTTAATTACCTACATTCAGCACTTTAAAACAACAAAATAAAGGGATAAAAATTGTTGAAATTTAGATGCATGTATGATAAATATTTAAAAGATATATATTTACATAATATATTACAAAATATTTATATACATATTTGTGATAATATTAATGAACTCTTTTTTACTTCTATTTTAAAACGAACTGACTTGCTGATATAAGATAACATGCTTAAAATGCATGAAAATTTGTTGTAATATTTCATTTAATAGGCAGTAAAGATTCTCAATATTTTTCCTGTTTTCGAGAAAATTACAAGAGATGTTCCTTTTTCCTGTAGAACATTTCCTATTCCGAGATATAAATATGAGTGAATATTGATTTAAATTGTGAAAGAATTAATATCTTTAAAAGTAATCTTAAGTTATTTTTAAAAGTGGAAACCGTTTCTAGTGTTTTCAATCTAATTAGTAAAATAATAACTCGCTGAACTGGTTAAGACTCAGTAACGTTAATTATCTAGGGATTAATTCCTCCAGGGAAATAAGAGAAGATAATCTATGATTAAGTAAAAATAAATCTCTGACATATTTGCCCGTTGGGAAGTATTCTATTGAACAAAAACCAAATATTACGATATCCACAATCACGTTTCTCCAAGTTTCTGAAATGTATTAAATCTATTGTTGCAAAATATTTATATACGTATTTGTGAAAATATTAACGAATTCTTTTTTACTTCTATTTTACATCGATAAATTGATTTTCTTTTGTTTTATAATGATTTTTCCTGGCAATGTAAAGTACTGTAATTAGAAGACTTTTCAGCTGTTGAAAAGCCCTTATTGGAAAGCAAATTTTTGTAGAATTTGAGAAGTTTCCAATTCTTAACGTTGAAGGAAGAGCTGGAGGTAAAGATAACTTCATTTGATGTTAATTAAATTTCTCATCAAAACAAAATATCAGAAAACAACGTATGTTGTGACAGAAAAGTTATTGATAGCGACACAACTTAAATCATTTGTTGCCAACTAAAATTAAATCGGTTAATAAATCAAATTAATGAGAGCAGACTCTCAATGAAGAAAAAACTGTTCTTTAACCATTTAGTAATAAGTGTTAAGTGCATCAGAAAAATTTCTCATAAAATTAACTGATTTGTAAGAATAAAAGGAATTTCAGCTTGTGTGTATATTGTTGCAGAGACGTAACGTCGCTTTCCTGCCCCGCTAGTCTTATAGTTACGGAGGGAGTTTTACAGGGGTAAGTATGGAGTGACGGGCATCGGCCTTTGCGGGATCCCTGACCTTGGCGACCATTTCGGCGACCTTGGCGACAAATAGATGATTCCAGAAAATGCGACCCTTTTCTCGATATCTCTATTAGGAAAGGGAATGCGCTTGAATATACGAGAAAACTCCATGTGACGTCACGGCTTGTCGGAGAGAGTATATAAGGACCACGTTTGGATCAGAGGGAGTATTGTTGATCCATTGGGAACGACTTTAGAGTTTCGTCCGCAGTGCCAGCTAGGAAGCTGGTGAACTTACCGCTATTGAAAGTGCAGTTATTGTCGTTGCTCGTTATTTGCTGACTGTTTGTGTTGCTAAATATCAAAGTGCTGAACTGTTATTACCTGTGAATTGTTGTCTGTTTACATTAGTAATCTGTGCAATATCTATTGTTTCCTGTTACCTGTGCTATGTGTTTTTCCTGCACATTTGTGAATAAACCTCCATTCTCCATTATCCTGCGTGTTGGACTGTTTACACCATACACCCCCAGAAAGACTTTTGTAACAATATGAACACAATAACTCAAAAACTCAATAACCTATATGGATGACATTTGGTATATGATTTTATCACATGAACTATAGCTATGTATCAGTTTTCAGCCAAATCCATCTGCCGGTTAGTCTGTCAGTGTATGTAAATACGATAACTCAAATTACAAGGGGTAGAAAAAATTAGATTAATTATGTGGTCTTGGCTCCAAAATTGTAGATCTGTATCATATTTTGGATCCAATCCCTCAACAAGAAGATGTCCAAATACATACTCGATTTCACTAGACGACGAAGATCAACACAGAACGCTTCAAATTGTGGAGCATACGAGAAAGTCTCGGGGAGAACACTCCCGAAGGTTCAATTTATATTTGAACGAATTACTAATATAATAGCCCAGATCTGTCTCTCACTGACCAGATAAGGCTCACGTGGTTTGGCTACGTGCCAAAGAGTATTCAGTAAGAGTGTTTACGTCTACAAATTAGCATACACAGAGGATAAATGGACATTTTTGCCTTTTGACTGTTTATTTTATTTATTTTTAGTCGACTTTTTTGCTTATTTTATGTTGATTCATCAGATTGAATTATGATGTGTCCATCGTTTTCTTTCCTTTTACTTAATTCATCACACAGAACTATATAGAATTGTTCAGTTTTTATTAAAAGGTTTCTTTTTTTTCCGTGATTAATTTTGGAAATGTATTTTTTTATATATTTTATATTTAATATTTTTCCCTTAACCGTTTTTACACTGAAAGGCTCCTTTTGCTTAAAGATTTGCATTCATCAATTCATAATTATTTTTATTTTGTATTTCTGTTAGTGGATTTTGCATTATTTTTACTCGGACAAAACGAAAGTTAGTGCCAATTCATTCATCAGTTCTGTTTTTCGTGCTTTTTTACTTTCTCGTATACGAAGTATACAAAGAGAAAATATTGTAATCGTCAAAAAATTCGAACTCGAGATTTTGACGGATCTCCACGTTTTAGACCTCCCTGAGTCCGAAAAACACAATTTTGGAATTATGTCTGTATGTCTCTCTCTGTGTGTGTCTGTCTGTGAACACGATAACTCTAAAACTATTAGAGCTACGGGGATGAAATTTGGTATGTGGTCTTTGAACATAATTTGTAGGTTTCTATCAAATTTTGGACAAAATCCGTCCACGGGAAGTCTGTCTATTTGTATCTCCGCGGTCATGTGAACGCTATAACTCAAAAACTTGAATAGCTAAATGGATAAAATTTGGTACACAGTTTTATCGTTATGAATGTAGGTCCGTATAAAAGTTTGGGCCAAATCCGTCAAAAAGAGGCGTTCAAATTGCATATTCAATTTCTTTTAATCCGATTCTCATGCGCATGCGTATTGGTAGCAATCTGTTATTGTTGTAAATTTTATTTACAAAATAAATAATGTTTTCAAACTTCAATTGTTAACAATTTTTTTATTGTTGTAAATCAAACCGATCTCATTATTTCAGCAAATTTTTTATTCACGCGCTTTTGCAATTGTTACGGTTGTGGTAGTATAAATTGTTTTCTTGGGAATTCAATTCCAAAGCAGAATTTTCGCTTTAGTATTCATTGCATTGCCTATTTTATCGCGCCTGCTTCAAAGTAATATTTTTTTGAAACGTGGCAACAGATATTTGATTTCAGGTTTGTTTGTTTTTTTTATTTTACTTTCTCGTATAAGAAGTATACAAAGAGAAAGTATCTCCACTACGAATCTCCACTTAGAAAATATACGAGAAAGTTTAGGGGAGACCACTCCCGCTGGTTTTATTTCTTAAGCACTCAGGCAATATGCATGAGATTTTCTTCAAAAACTTTCGTTAGTAAATCCGTAACAATCAGATCCGAGATATTGTTGGCAAGCACAAGTTTCTTTGACGGGCACAAATCTTCTACTATTAAAAGAATCGTTATTGAAACATATTTTTACAATTGCAAGGCTGTTCGGAGAATTATTAGATTGCCGTTTATTTTACAGTTCACGATAAAAAAAAAATTTATGTTTTAGCAAAACAGTAGAATCCGTCTATCTTGCCTGGTAAACGACCCACACTAACTGAAAATATTTTATTAAATACTACATATTTCAAGACAAAATTCAATAATTAATACCATCTGCTTCTCTGCGTCATTGTCGTATCAAAGTTTGTTTTCCCATTCTTACATCTTATATATTAAAGAAGGTATTTGAATAATCAATGAAAACAAAGACTGCTTTGTCCAAAATGCTAAGAATAGTACAAATATCATTTATAAACACAAAATCTTAATCCCCCATGGTTTTCCCTATCTCACAAGGACGGAGGATGTCGTTGATGCTACTTCAATTATGCAGCTGCATTATCATACGAAAGAGACCACATTTTTCTAAACCGCTTCTTTTCAGAGATTAGAAAACAACAGCATGAATTTTTTATAAACACTCATTAGGCATCTCGGAAAATGGATTCTTATTTTTGCAAAGAAACGGAAAGAGCCATCTTGGAATAAAATATTTCTAGGATGCTTCTCTCGTTGAAATATGTATAATTCTTATATCGTGAAATAAAAGAGTTTCCGTCCATTTCATTCATTCACTGGCGAAATGAACAATTCTCATGGTTTCTTTGTATTGTTTTACTTCTTATCGTACGTCCAAGTTTTCTTTATTGAATGTGAAAAACTTACACATAAATATTCAAATTTCAGGTAATATTATTATGCAGATCAGACATTACTTAGCAAATCTCTAATGTATGATGTCGGTATCAAAAGAATGATTAACTACAGTTAATGTTGATCATTTTTTTGCCATTGTGTAATTCTGAGCAGGAAAGAATGAATCAAAATGAAGTGACTTAATAAAGTCAGGGAAATAAAAGTATAAATGGTGAATCAGCTCAAGTAAAAACAATTTCTTCTTTAGTCAATCCTCTCTAAGCTTTGACTTTATTATGAAACAGTAATCTGTACATTATTATACAGTGTGGTCATAAATCATTGGACTCATTCTGAAAATTAACCGCTTAACTTAACAGCCCGATAATACTCGTGCATCGAATTATCGCATTTTTGGTCTTAAAACTAAAATTTAATCATTAATTATCTTTATAATTTTACACAAAAATTACCTAGAATCCATAAACATCTCAAGTATTATATGCCTTCTGAGATGAAGAAAAACGACAACCGCTTTCCAAAACAGAAGGGAGCATCTTATTAGATTGCAAATAAAATTATTAAGTTAAGTGGTTAATAAAAAATACCCTATAATGTAGCAACTTCGTTGTATTTAATGAGAGAATAGCTCAAAAAGTTTTTTTTTCAGATGGGGTAATGGGGTGCAGAACGTTTTGGGGAACGAAATCTGTTGCAGCGCGAGATTTCCACGCAACATGACTACCGTGCAGCAGAAGGCACGTCTCTGGTTCCACGAAAGCAAATCGTTTGTAACAGTTCGGAGACGTTTTCGGTTAGAGTATCGAAATTATCGGTAAGAACTCCATCAAGTGTTGGTATGAGCAATTAAGGAGTGAAAGTCTCCCTCACTCGTTCAAGAACTTCGTCCGAGACCGATGGTTGTGGAGCACATTTCCTGTTCCCTTAAATTGCTCATACCAACGCTTGATGGAGTTTTTACTTGGAGACTAATAATTTCGATACTCTAGACGAAAACGACTTTGAACTGTTACAATTTATTTGCTTTTGTGGAACCAAAGACATACCAGACGTGTCTTCTCCTGCATGGTAGCAGATTTACTGCGCTGTAACGCCGCGTTACCTATTTGAAAAAAACACTTTTTGAGCTACTCTCTCATTTAAAAAAAGAAAGTTGCTACATTATAAAGTTTTTTATTGATTTTTGAAATGTGTCTAATAACTTATGGCCATTTATTAACGTATTTTGACTGTTAAAGATTACAATTGTATTAATTGTAATTGTATGATTTGTACAAAAGTTGTGCTCTAATCTGAAAGAAAATTCGGTATTCAGCGCACAAACTGTTAGAGGTGGAAGAAAGCACAAAAAGTAACCTGAGTGAAATAGAAGTTTATGACCGGAAACGCCAAGCCCATGAGCCAGTGGCGAATCCAGGGGAGGGGCTATCGGGCTGCGGCCCCCCCCCCCAGAGCTAAACCAAAAATCTTGATTTAATTTAATATCACTATAACTGCTTGATCTTGATTTTCATTTAAAAGAATAGTAAATCGTGACAACACTGCTTTCTGACTTGACAGGCTCGAAAATTTTCCACTTTCCTAGTCATTCCACTTGCACTTGTAGCGTTGGCGCGGTCGAAAACATTTTTTGTCTAGTTATTTCATTATATTTTTTATTAAATTATCGAAAATATTGTAGTGTTCTTTACTATTCTTATTGTCAGGAGAGGAAAGCCTGTAAAGTTAAAGTGTTTTGGCTTATATAAGCCATGAGGTTTGATATTCGTCACTACGATACAAAATTTTTATGACCTCAGCCCCCCCCCAGACCCGAATCCTGGATTCGCCACTGCCATGAGCTACAGGATACACGAAAATGCAGAAATTGTAAGCCAATAATGAGTGGAAATTCTTTATTTGTCGAAACTCTACATTTATACAGTACGTGCACAAGTACAGTTTCACAACAACTGTTCAAAGTTTCTTCCATTCATAATTACGCACATTTCAGAACGGCGGCGCATGGAATGACAAACCATTTCGAAGATACCTGGCATTTCGTGGATATTTGCATCGGCAATGATGATTTTGCTACGATATGGGCAATGGCATGTCCGCCATCTCAACGTTCGTTGCCTGTTAAATATTCTTTGTAAGCAGTCGATACTTTAAATGACTATGCTGAAGTCCAAATGCAGCGCTCGCGAACAGCTCCCTTTAGCTCATCTTATTAACATTTCTAGCCATGCTTTTCTATTTTATTATGGTTTGTTTTTGTATTTTCCCTAATAATTTGAATTTTGAATCATCCATTTTATAAGTAAATGTTAGAAATGGGGGAAAAATTTAAAAATTCAATTTAAAACGTTGGAAACGTTTCAATGAGAAGAGACATCAGCTCATAAAAACTCAAGGCGCATTATTTCATTCTTAGTTTTGACAAAAAATCTTTAAGATTAAACTTTTCTATCTATGCATTTCCCACTTCGTTCTTCCTGATCGAATTAAACCAAATATTCAATTGTACAACCTGCATTAGGGTGCAGACTATCTGTTCAAATAATAATTATACGTCTTACTCAGAAATAACTTTTATTAATTAACCTCTAAAATCCTTTAATAGATGGTAACTGAATATTCGATCACAAGTCTTTCGTATTTTAACAAATATCAAATTACACAAAAACGCAGGAAAAATCAAAATTTCTCTTTGCTGCCATATTGCTCATCTCTTCCCCATTATGAAGTCACACTACTTAAATGCGATAACGAGTTCCAATAAAGCCAGTCAATCCAAGAAAGTAAACTCTTGATCAAACTAAAAACTAAAAGCAAAAAGGACACGACAATAATAATCTTCGCATTTATTTTTCCATCGTTTTTAATGCCTTTTCTCTTTCACTGAAGCTAATTACCAATGCCGAAACAAAACCGAAGGTAAAAACCAAAATCAAAAACTAGTAAACTAAAGCAGTTCACTGAAAGAAAAAAAAGACGCATGTATCGTACTAAATTCAAAAACCATCCAATAAAACGGCATATCGACTCATGAAAACGTAAGGTACATTTTCTCACTCCTAGTTTGGAGACAAAATTATTGGTTTACACATTTCTATCTGTTCATTTCCCTCTTCTTATCAACTCAAGCAAAATATTTTACTATGCAACTTATATTAGAGAACATACCATCTGTTCGAATAATAATTATACGTCTTATTCAAAAAAATAATTTGTGTTGATTGACTATTAAAATGGTTAAATGTATGGTAATTGAATATTCGCATAAGAATTCTTTTAGATTTAAATAAGTGTCAAATTATACAAAAACGCAAGAGAAATCAAATTGTCTCTTTCTACCATAATGCCCATCTCTTCCCCATTACGAAGTCAACACCACTTAAATGTGATAACGAGTTCCAATAAAGCCAGTCAATCCAAGAAAATACACTCTTGATTAAACCAAAAAGACACGACAATAATAATCTTCCCTTTTATTTCTCCATCGTTTTTAATGCCTTGTCTCTTCCGCTGAAACTAATTAGCAAATGTCAAACGAAAGCAAAAATCAAAATCAAAAACTAGTCAAGCAAAGCAGTCCACCAACATAAAAAACACGTATATGTCGTATTAAATTCAAAACCCATCCACTAAAACGACAGCTCAGCTCCTATTAAAAAAACAAAGGCTCCCATAAGAATGAAAAGCACCGACAAGAAAACGACAAAAAGAAGGGAGACCACATCAGCGATTATCCAAGCGTTCCTCTATTTCCCCCTCCAAAACACCGCAAACGCAGTCATCATCAGCAAATGCGCATCGAGGTAATTTAGCCGAGGTAGAGAGGTGACCGCTTTATGCAAATCATTTTCATCATTAAGTAACATAATTAATCAGAGACATACTTCGGTCCGTCGGTTTTCGCGATTCGCCAAAGGAGTGAGCGGCATTAAATCAATGTCCGGGCTGCAGCAGCAGCACTGAGTGGTTGCGTGTGTCGGATCCGGCAACGGGGGTGGCGAAGGGGTTGGACAAGTAGCGGGGGGAGGGCTGCTAATCACATGCTTTTCTTTTCTTACATCCGCATTAGAAATAGAGATCTTCGATCATTTGGTTCGGCTATCCTTAACAAATATTAGCTTCGCTATTCCTTATAATGCATTACCCGGCTGGGGAATTGCTCAGGGAATAGATGGAGATCGAATTCTTCTCGCCGGTGATGAATTTCTTGCGATGAAAGGGAGTTATTTTATTCAAACAATCGCGGATAAGTGCAGTTGTTGTTGCCATGGTGATATTTTGCTTGTAAATATTAGGTTGGCCGAAAGGTTGTATAATTGAAGGTGGCCTCCTTGCTTTAATGGATAGCTAATAAAAGTGGTTTCATCTACTGGTTTGTAATTTCCAGCACTAGAATTTCCTGTTTCAACTCCATCCGAGCTTCTGATTCTTTGATACGAAAGAATCATTTTAGTATTAAAAGTTTGTGGTGGGTTTTAGCTGTAGGGTGTTACTTACTTTCGGAAATGTTTGACTAATTGCTGCTTAGCAATTAGAATTAGAGCAGACCTTTGCAAAGGCCAAGAAAACATTTAAGAGGAGTTGGAACCCTAAGATCGTTAACCCTAACCCTATTACTTCGATGTATCTTTTCTCTAAATCTGTTACAGATTCATGCTTAATATTTTTATACAAGTAAAGTACATCTTTTTCATTATACTGAAATGATTTTTTTCAATTCAAAAATTTATTTTTTATAAATTTTTTTGTATCAAAACAAAAGATGTGAAATTGGCCATTTCGATGTACCTTTTCTCAAAATATGTTATAGAAACATGTTTGAAACTTTTTATACAAGTCAAGTACACAATTCTCATGATACTGAAATGAACTTTTGGTTAATTTGCAATTTTTTACAAATTTACAAAATATTTAATTACACATAGTGAAATTTTACCCTATTTTGACACAAAAAATTTGTAAAAAATAATGTTTTGAATTTTAAAAAAATCATTTCAGTATAATGAAAAAGATGTACTTCACTTGTATAAAAAATTTCAAACATGAATCTATAACGGATTTTGAGAAAAGATACATCGACGTAATAGGATTAGGGTTAGTGGACTCAGGGTTCCAACTCCCCTTAATCCCTTGACCTACAAACTTATTAACCTTCTAATTAGGTGACATATCCTATTTGTGAAATTTATGCTTACTTCAATGCATACAAGAACATAAAGAACACTTGAAATAATTAAACGTATCCAAGTAATTTTTGTCTTTTATATTAATTGCTATTATGATCTATTTGCAAATTTTAATATCAAAATTTCCGTAATTCGATGCTGAAGTCAGACATGTCATTGCATGTCTGAAGAGGTTAACCCTTCCCCCCCCCCAAATCCTGCCTTGCAGCCTCAACGTGGCGGGGGGATAGCACTGGGCGGAACGTCGAGAGTTTAATCTCCTGGTAGGGCCACCCTAGGCGTGAAGGGCATTCCATTATGCTCAGCTAATACTTGGCAGGCACTGAAGCAAAGTCAGACTTCAACCTCCGAGTGCTCAAGGTACGTGGTACCAACGGAAGCTGCTCATTTTCTCCTCTTGACCATGAGTCGTACGACCTCATGGATCTGATCTGATTCAGATCAGAAGGATTAGAAAGAAGAAGAAGAGGTTAACAACTGAAGGCAGCGAAATCAGAAGTCTTATTAAATTGTTGTTATTTAATATATATAAAAAAGATAAGAATGTAATAAAAACTAAATGAAAAGTTTCTTATATTGTCAACATTTAACCCCTTTTTGGTCAGCGTCGCATTTCATACGTTCGGCCTTTTCGTGTCTGTACGGTCCACGCCGTACGTCATGCGACGAAGAGAAAAATTGCATCGTTGAAAGTTATTTCGTAGCTACTTAAGCGTCTCATTATACCCCGCGATTATTTTTTGTATTTCTGAATATTGGTAAGAGATGGAGATTATCAGAGAGTATTTTGTTTTAATTTAAAACTTAGGTGCATTGCAGAGAAAACTGGAGATGAGTGAACGGAATAGCACATGTATGACCACCAGTAGGTCAACCAAAACTGCTTACTGACAAAAATATTTTGCATTTTCGAATTCAGGATAGAACATATATTAATTTTCAGCAATGATAAAAATGCTTTTGGGGTCGGAAATTCGAAAAAAATCCGACAAAAAAGGGGTTAAATATACAGATCTTTGAGTTGCAGATAATATTTTATGTGAAGAATGGAGAGATCGCCAAGAAAAATTTTTATTGTGTTGTATATATCTGCTGAGGCAAGATGATGGCTCACGAATTTGTCTTCAGAAAAGAAATATTGTACATTTTTTGCATCCCACAGGGAGGCAGAAGGGGTGTCACTGAAAACAGAGATGGAATCCAGCTTGTATTCCCGTCACACCTCCTTGATGATAATAATAGGTTCTGATGGTTGACAGGCTAGCTTCAGGCGACACAATACAATTGAGTCCATTTTATAGGGGACGCAGGGTCCGTGTAATTATGTGCAGCAAATAGACTTCCCAGTTCACAAGTTAGAGCAAGGATTTTCGTTTGGAGTGCATAAAAGAAGTGAATCGTTTTCTATTAATTATATAAAATGTCACATGCTTAACTGTGTTATAATAACGCAGTGACTGAATTCTATTTCCTGAGACCTAAACAAAACTGTATTGGAGAGGGCAAATTTGTATACAAAAATTAAATCGCCATTGATTTTTAATAAATTTGTTTGGGACAAAATACTCAAAGTTCTCGCGCCACTAAACACAATCAAATAATCTCCATCAATTTAAATTATATTTACACGTCACACATCTAGAAACACACAGAGCCCTAGTGGAACAAAAAATGGCACAAATCTTAAAACATATATTGAAATATGGTACAAATTGTTGAAAATATTTCACTATATTTAAATCTTTCTCTTTTTAATTTCATTCCTTATCATTTTATAGTATATTTCCTGAAAAGAGCTAGTTTCGTGAACATTCAAAACTAATTCTCTATTGCCATTAAATTAAAAGATAACATTAAATCGATTTTTAAAATGCTTTGAATGAATAAATTTAATAAAAACTGTTTTAACAAATATACTTTTATTAGTGTACTAAAAAGTAGAATTATTTCAATTATTTTCTACTTTTTACTCTTTAATTTATAATTCATTATCTCTACTAATAATAATGGGGAATGTGTGTGTGTTTGTGTGTCAGTCCGTGTGTGTGTCCATGTGTCTGTGTGTGTGTCCGTGTGTCTGTGTGTTGGCGCTCTACAGGGCAGACCGCTGGACTTAGAGTTACGAAATTTGGCACAAACATACTTTGGAGGATGGAAATGTGCACCTCTGAACCGTTTTTTTCATTTTAATTACAGCTTTAATTAATTAAAAATTAAACAAAATGGCGTTTTTCCTTAATAACTTCCAAAAATATTATAGCACAAAAACTAGTTTTGCACCATCTGAACATTTAAAAAATGATCTTTTTAATGATATCAATTAAAATGTCAAACGATTTTTTTCTCTAATTTTAATAAATTTGCAAAAATATTTTTTGGCATAATTTGCAACAATACTTTTCATTGTTGCAACGCATTTCAAACTTTTCATTTTATTGTTTAAACAAATATTTAATTGCGTGTTTCTCTACCGTTGTTTAAAATTAAGAAAATATCTTACTGGGTTTTACTTCCTTCTTTTATTTGATCAATTTTTCTGTGAAATCTGTAAAGGAAGTCCTCAAGACAGTTAGTATATAATGAAATAATCCACTAAATTGAAAGATTATC
>BGPR01009524.1:16732-57106 GCA_013235015.1 Araneus ventricosus
CTTGAAGAGCGTTGTGTTGATAATGTTCGTTTATCATTTATCGATGTTTGTTATACACCTGGTCATCGACGTACGATCATCTGCACTTACGACCACAAAAAATAAATTTCGAACTAAAACGTAATTTTGGTATAACGTTTTTTATTACAGTCAGTACAATCGAGTGCGTATCAAGTATTTTTCACAATATTATTACAAATCTGTAAAGCCGTTTTTCCTGCAGTGATAATCTTGTGTTTGGAAAAAGAGTTTTACAGAAACTCTTAACCCTAAAAGCCCGATTTTTTAAAAATTGCTTTTGAAATGTATTTTGGCTTACATTTCTTTAAAAAAACAAGGGGAAAATATTTTTTTTAATCCAGTTTTGCTTTAAGTATGGTTTATGGCTAAAAACAGTTTGTTACCAATTGACAACACTGGGTTTTATTTCAGAAAACATTTCCTAGATAAAATTCGATAATATTAAACACAGATGAATTTTAATATTTAATAATACGTATAAAGAATTTCCGTCAATATTGTAGAATAAATTATGATATTCTCAAGCGTGCAAACAAAGCAAAAAAGTTGCAGCCTCGAGTGGAAAACGTCAATTTTTATTTTTTTATCATCACTCAGGCTGCCATCTATATGTTGTAAATTGATTAAATAAAATTTTCTATATGTATCCTATTGGCAACAACAGGCATTAAAGCTTCAGTCTTATTCTCAAGATTTTAGAAAAAAATTGGGTATGTTGCTTGGGATTTAAGGGTCAATGATTGCCTGGCCGATGACCTCACCTTTAAGACCTCGGCGACAAAAATAAAGGTTCTAGAAAATTCAAGAATACTGGTCTTATCTCTCATAGGAACCGAGATTCAGATATTTCTGGAGAAGCCTATGCGACGTCACGCCCTTTCGGAAAGCTATAAATACCGGAGGATTTCAAACGAGTGAATAATCTCTTTGGAATTTTGTTCGCAGTGCGAGTTTGGTCAGCTGTTAGATGCTGAGCGCTATTGATTGTGCTATTTCTGTTATTATTAGTGTTTTTACGTCTGCTAATTTGTACAAGTGCTGTTTTCCTTCTTACCTGTGCTTCGTGTTTTCTGGAATATTCGTGAATAGAGCGTCATTTTCCGTTAACCAGCTTGCTGGACTGCTTTCACCGTACATCCACCGGACGATTTCCATAAAAATATGTACATCAATTATACCGCATACATAGATTCAATTTTTAGGTTTTGTGTACGATTTTTATAGTCCATTTGAATGAAAGTGGAGTTGAAAAATATAAATCCGACTTACGACCTGTCATTCGGAATGGAACTTGGTTGTAAATCGAGGTGACCCTGCACGTGAAATCTCTTTAGAAAAGTGATGGCGAACCTTTTTTGAGAAGTGGGTCAAATTTTGTTCATTATTTTTTAATACTAGCCAGTGGATCACTAAGTACAGTGGCGTCATTCAGAAAGGGGAGCCGAGTGTGTGGTAAAATGGGTACCAACACTGTGGAACCACCAAAAGTTTGTTAACATAAAAACTTTGCAGTTGATCTTTTTATTCTCACTTTTAAAATCCTCTAAAAAATAATAAAGTTAAATTATTAAACACTTCTAGACGCGTAAGCCAAGACTACAAATAGTTCAGCACTACGAGCTGCCACATCCCCGTTCTATGATGCAACGTATATGTGCATGAGTCAGGTGCAGTGATACCATAGAAAATCTGTTAGCCAACGTCCACTTAGAAATATTTTTTTTATAAATTCGACATTAGATATTTATGCCTTATTTTTTCTAATATTTTCGATTATCTGTTCTCTCTTTTATGATATAAAAAATTCATTAATAAAAATAAACACGTGGGTCATTTAAAAGGTATTCGTGGGTGAGTGTCTGTCCGTGGGTCATAGATTCCCCAACACTGCTTTAGAACGTGATTTTTCCCTGTTCCTGATTTATTCCTATTCGTTTCAATGTTAACAAAAAAAATCTTCATAAAATAAGATATTCTACATCGCCTAAAACCGTAGCAGACAAGTCTTTAACTATATAAATTCAATTCACAATGATTTAATTAAACTCTTCCAAAATCAAATGTAAGGGCAATTAAAATTAACAAGCATTTTCTCTAAATAAAAATAAGCATATTTACTTTGAGATTTTCCTAAATGAAATAAAAACAAATAAGGACTTTTCCAATTAATACAATCATTTTAACACTTCTATCTAAAATATAAAGGGAATGTTTTGTTATAAGTATGCTCTTTGATAAAAATTGAAGAAAGAAAAGATATCCGTACATGGTTATTCAAGAAGGGTAGTTGTAATTATCATTACGTGTTGTTCAATAATTCAAAAAATGGAATTTCGAAATTTGTTTAAATATTTTAAATTTTATTAATGCTATCTAAAATTACGAGCATGATAATAGACCAAAATGATAACGAAATATTAAATTTAGACATATACCAATATATTGAAGAATTGAAGTTAGTACTTTATCACATTTTCAACTAATTCGATACTACGTTATTCCCGTTAGTACGTCGTTTCGGAGTGGTTCATTGAGCGTCGTGCTGAAAAAACCCAACTTACTTATTGAGTTATTGCTTCGAACCCCGGTTATTTTATTTAATTGTGAAGCAGGGACGCCTCGTGCATAGAGACTGTGGTACTGAAGCATCCCCAACTTTTTCCATTGTATAAATTTATTTTGTTTCGCATTTAATATTTAAATCTATCAACAATCTAACGCAATTTTAAATTAAACGATTCGATCTTCAAATAAGCAGCTAGGAAAAACTGAAACAGAAAACGAAGTTCCCTATTTTAATTTTTCATTACCCGAAGATGACGCGCAAAGTAGAAAGTAACTTAAAGTAAAGGAGAAGTGAGGATCGTTCCAGCACCGAATTCCGCCTGCGCGCATGCGTAGTTACAGAGCGCAGGCTTTCCCTACTACGTTTTTAAGCTGAAAGGGAACTCTCGAGTTCGGCAGCACCAGCTGAGCTAGAAACAGAGTTTCAAACATTTTACCACAGAGCAAAATTTTTTCGTGAGCTAAAACTTTGAAAATAAGTAAGAAAATGAAAGAAAATCAATGATAAACAAAAATTTAATTGAAAAAGTTTCTTATGGTAATTAACTTTGAATGAAACTTCTAGCAATCTAAAGGATTTGTTCGATAATTTTTAGTTATAAATGGTGATGAAATACACATGAGAAATTTTCCGCGATACAATTCTTTTCAAAATTTCGAGTTAAAATTTTTTTTATTAAAATTAATTTGTTAAAATACTTATTTGTTAGAAGAAAAAATGTTATAACTTTATTCTTTAAATATAAAACTACTCAAAGTTAATGAAAAAAAGACACAAAATGTAAGTGGTACAAATATGCATCGTGAGCAGTGAAGGATTAAAAGTTGCAGCAACCCCAAGATTACATAACACGAGCCGCATTGTTGTGAAATATAATTAAGGCTAATTATTTTATTAGTACTAAAAATTTATTTTCACAGAAGATAGTTTATTTCATTGTCGAAAACGAAAAAAAATGTACCGATGCTTCATTTTTGAATTTTTATATTCATTGCACTGGGATTCAAGTATGAAGGCAGAATGCCTTCTCAATGTAAAAAAAAAAAGAAAAAATATAAATCTCATATAGTTTTAAATTCTAATTTGAACTTCCTATTGCGATGTATTTCAGCATAGCATGGAGAATCGGGGAGCCTTCATTATCAAAAATAAAAAGTTTGGACGTCTTCCACAGCACAAGCATGTAAAACAAACACATCCACTTACATCACAAACGTTACATCACTGACTTACATCGAATTCCATGTTCAATCCTCTTATTATTCTCCGTTGCTAGGCAACGTTAGCAAAAGACAAATATATCGTTGCCACACTATTTTTATAACCTTTAGAAAAGAATTAATACCAAACAATTTTTTTAATTAATTTCTTTTTCAGCCAAACGATATTTTTAAATTAATTTCTTTTATGACCAAACGATTTTTTTATCTAATTAATTTCTTTTCTTTAAATATTTTAATAATTCTACAAATATATATTTATTTATTCGTTACGAATATTACACTATAATAAAAAGTTAAAATAACCTAATATAAAATGTTCATTTAAAACTAACTCGTATAAGTCTAGGGAAAATTTCTGTTCAAATTTGGCGCCATTCGCTAATGATTCCTTTTTTGCCTTTCTTCTTTCTTTATTTAAGACTTAAACAAAGCCAAGAAATATCATTAAACTCTAATACTACGATAAGGACAAACAAACTTCAACTTGGTGCACACAAGTTAAAATTAACAATTTACACAGAGCTAAAGGAGTAGGCATTCATTCTCTGAGAACTAACAC
Organism: Araneus ventricosus; assembly: GCA_013235015.1. NCBI lineage: Eukaryota > Metazoa > Arthropoda > Arachnida > Araneae > Araneidae > Araneus > Araneus ventricosus. Next base: position 21,102 of record BGPR01009524.1, read on the forward strand.
AACACGAAATAAACTTTTAAGCTGTTTTGTAATATACAGTACGAAAATGAAGCGTGTGCTGCCATCTATATGTTAATATAAGAAAAAAACAGGTACATACAATGACAAAAGTACAAAAATAAAAGACATAAACAATTTCTTTAAAGAATTGACTTAAATTCTTGAATTTAAATTGAAAGTGCTTTAGTGATCTTGGTGTTGACAATACCTCCGCTACTTTGATAATAATGGAAGAAAAATTATTTATCTAGATACAAGAAGTTTTATTTCCAAAGTCTGATTAAGAAAGAAAAATAGAAACTCAAAAACATATATTTAAACGCCAACTCAAACGATGCAGATACAAAACATAGTATTTTACAAATAAACATCCAAAAGTCTACCATCCACATTTTATCCCGCAAAACATGAAAATCCAGATTCATAATACAGACATGCAATACCACGAAGCTGCAATGAATGCTTCCAAGTCTACATTATTTGTATGTTATTTAATTCGGCTTTCGTCTGGCAGGGAAATATTTGCGTTACAATAGCGGCGCATCTCTATAGCAACCGTCAGCAGTGACATGCATTAAACATTAATCATGCCTGCCTTCTAGAAATTTGTAAATATTTGTCTCTGAATTTTGAATTGCATATTATGGACACCAGATGAGGACTACTGACTTTCAAATTACATGTTATTTTTCTCAAATTATTTTTTTAATTTATCGTCGAGTCAACAGTAACAAGTTTTTGTTTAAAATTTCTGTTTATCTTGCACATGCTGCTGATTTTTTTTTCTTTTTTTTGTCTAAAAAGAGCAAAAAGGTAATATAAGCATTTTTGATTTTGGGTTTTGTTTTGGGGAAATGTATTTGTTCCTATAATTCTTGCGTTAGCCATCGTACACGCCATGTGCCCTGCTTCATTGCTGTATGAATAATGTGTACTTTATCAATACTTTTTGTTCCTAACATTTCCGAAATGGCACAAAATGCTGTAAAATATCTCTGCAACATCTTCACGATAGCTTACAGCATTCAGAATATCGAATAACATTATGAAAATATTATTCAATTTTCTTATGCTAATTTTGTTATATTCAGACTCGCTTTGTAAATTTATTGCCTTATTAATACTTTAATAAAAAATATAGCATATAAACCGTGTGTGTAATTTTTTTTATTATATATAAACATGACAAAAAATATAAAAGTCTACGCATCAAAAGTGCTACGACCAAAAGTACTTAAGTACGCCTAATACTGGATCACAAAAAAACTATTTAAGAAAACAATCGCAGACCAAACGTAGGATATCTCCAATGGCAAAAATTAAAACGTCATATATCAGCTTGTAAAATGTGACGAAAAAGTATTTGCGTCAATGAAGTCTATGAAAATCAACAATCTAAAGACAGCGTATTTCTAATTAGTATTTATCGTTATAAAATAAACATTTAATTATACCGCTGCCACAAAAAAAGTATGTTCCATTTGGAACAGTTATTATTTTTTTTTACTTTCTTTATTGTTTGAATTTATCCGTAGATCCTCTTGATTTTATTATATATTTATGACATAAAATACCGAACAATAAAATAGAACTAACTATATATTCCATTGGTCTTGTTCGTCTTTTACAAAAACACTTTATGATTGATGAAGGAGATCCTCCTTGCTTTATCCACTTAAGAGTTGTTCAAGTTTTATTAGAGTGTCCTGCTTTTAATCATCTTCGTACACATTTTTTTAATTGATTATCTTTCCAAATACGAGGCCTGGTAAGAGAACAATCCCATAAAAAATCGTTTTAAGCTTTTGCAGTTCCTAGGATCTTATTTCATTTAGAGCTTGTTTGTCAACTTTGTTTATTGTCACCATCTTGTATTTCGTCATTTATTTCTGAATTTAATACTATTAGATCACAAGATTATACTTCGTAATTTTTATCATCTTTTATTCCTTTCCAGTTTGGCAAGATAAGGCTTTGGGCCATTGAAACACAGAATACACAATACACTGAAAGAAATTTCGTCAAACCTGCTAAAACAAATTCATTTTAAATATTCTATTTGATTGTTACTCAAAAATGTACAGAATATTTTTATCTTTCACTGTTACTGACTAGAGAACGCTAAATTTATCTGACGACTGTAAAAATTACTACCAAACTGTCTTTACTGTCATGGCTGCCATGAAGAATCCTACACATATGCACCTCTTAAATTCTTCTCAACCGTATCACGAAATATTTAAAACCTCATTACATCCTTAAATAGATTGAGTCGCACATTACCTCCAAACTTTTTTACCCGACATATTGCCCCTCTCTGCCCTTTCTTTCCTATTCGGAAGTCCTCTCCTTCCATCTTATTTAACATTCCTGCCTCTCTCGTCACCTGCCCGGACATCCCCCCATTCTCTTCATTAGGCCGAGAGGACCTAATGAGACAAGAAATGCCCGGACTCCTTCCTCATCACTAGACTCGGACGGACGCCCGGACTGCCATTTCCTCGGATCACTCCCCTCGCGCTCCGTTGCATCTCCTTGCGTTATTGCCCCTTCCTTTTCCCTCAAAATGGGCGGCGGGACTGATTTTATGGAACGGCCCAACGTTGTTACAGCCACTTCGATCAGAGGACGCCTGCTTCCCCGTAAGAAAGTTTGTAAATTAAGCTTTTCCACTGCGTTGCTTTTTTATTCTGCTCTGGTCTTTGGGGACACTCGCTTGCAACCAGGGGAGATTATCTAAGAGATTAGAATTTACTTAACAGAATCTCCATATCTGGGAGTATAGTTAATTAAAAGTGGAAAGGCGTCTTTGCAATGTCTTTGTGGTAAGCTGAATTGTTAAGAGAGTGGCATCTATTTAGATAATAACCTTTAGGTTAAGGATGGCTTGGTTATAAGTTTTAGTTATATTAACGTCCCATTTTGAAGCAACAAGAGGGTTGTTTTGTGCCGAACCTGATAATTTTGAATGTTGGTCAGATGTTGAGGATGACATCTGAGCCGGCACCCCCTCTCCAAACTTCCGTTCCAAGGATGTTTGATCTTCAACCAGGATGTTTGATCTTCTTTCCTATCAGGCCACATAGACCCCTCCCCCCAGATTAAGAATAAACGACATATCAAACGAACATATTAACGGGTTCAGGTGGACAAACAAGAAACATCTTTTTCAACCTTTTGAAATCATGAGAAAATATATCTGTAATCCTCTCTGGTTGCCCCTGATACCACATATTCTTGACTTCCTTCTTTGATAATAAGGCTAGCTATTATGCATTTGATTACACAGTAAAACAGAAGAGTAAAACTATCGGTAGGATAATTAGAAGGCCAACAAATTAGTTCCGCAGGGAAAAATCGGATCATAATATACGAGGTAGGGTCAAAAAGTTCCCGGAATAGGTCAATTACAAATTATTAAAAAATAGAACAATAATTTTACCTTATTGGCCTTCAAAGTACTTTCCTCCTGCATCCACACACTTCTTCCAGCGTTCGTATAACTGTTCAAAACACTCCTGGAATCCATTTTTTGAGAGGTTCTTCAGTTGCTTCGTCGCATTTTCGATCACCTCATCTGAAGCCACAAAAAGGTGTCCCTACAATTTCATTTTCAGCCGTGGAAACAGGTAAAAATCCGCTGGTGCTAGATCGGGAGAATAAGGAGGGTGTTCCATAGTGGTAACACTGTGTCTGGCAATGTACTTTTTCACAATCAGAGCGCGATGTGGTGTAGCATTGTCGAGTAAAAGAAACCAATCGTTTGTTGCCCATTTTTCAGGTCGTTTTCGTCTGATTGCATCTCGTAGTCGTTTAAGGATCTCCAGGTAAAGTTCTTTATTGACAGTTTGGCCTTCAGGAATAAATTCGTAGTGAATAACGCCGTCGTAATCGAAAAAACCTCCAACATCACTTTCCCTCGGCTTTTGTCCAAGCGAAGTTTTTCCTTCGTTCGTTCGTTCGCAACGTTTCCGTATGCTTTCTTCAGCATCTCGAGCGTCTCAGAAGATGATTTCTCGAGAAAAATGTAGAATTCGATGTTTGCACGCTGCTCTAAAGACGACATTTCAAAATCCGACGAATGAAAAATTCTCTTTGGCAGAAATGATCTGCAGCTAACGCCGACAGTGCCGGAAATGAATTCCAGATGGCTGTGTGTTTTCCTTATTAGTACTGCCAACCTCCAAAAAAGATATTTCCCCTCCAACGAACACCTGCGTGAATGTAGCCGACCATTCCGGGAATTTTTTGACTCTACCTCGTATAAGTGTTACAGAATTTGTACCAGCCATACTATGAGAGAAAATTCTTCTGGTTCAGCATCCGTTCCGCTAGTAAGGTAAAGATCAATATGTTAATATGTCTTTATATTGCAAATGTAGATCGGATGCTACTTTAAATTTACAACCTGACCATCGGGAAACTCTTGAATGAAAGAATGAAATAGTAGAATTAGAATGAATCAAATTAAATTTATAACAGTGGCGGATCTTCGTATTCGGTGAAAGTGCTCTTTGAGGGAAAAGAAGAAATATAATCGTGAAAAATATAAACATTATTGTCCCTTTTTATCAAAAATGAGCGGTTCCTTTTAAGGAATCTCCCAATGTTGCTACACTACTTTAATCAGAGAACGGCCCCCACACACAATACCGCCATCGAAGAAGTTTGTAAATAAAGTTATTCCGCCTTGCTTTGTTTTATTCTCATCTAACCTTCGGAGATATTCACTTGCTGCCAGCAGAAAAGAAGATCTAAAAGATTAGGAGATACTTAGTAGAATCTCTAAATCTGTGAGTGTAATTAATTATAGGTGGAATAGCTTCGTTGTCCCTCCAATAGTTTTTGACATTAGGGTTCCTCTAACTTTAGTTAAATCTTAACGACCATATTTGTGGATGAGATGCAACTTTGGGTTTTACAACTACTAAAGGATAGATACTGGAAAGTTCATGTTTGCTCTGATAAACCGTCAACTAATTCTTCTTATCTTTTCATCCCAAAAACTACAAAATGTTTCTCTGTAGATCAATAGTCCTAATATGTTTACTCTTTTCTTTAAAAGACATGTACAGATGCTATACAAGCAAATTTTTTTGTCCTCTACCTACAATCTAGTATAAGTATCATGGCCACAAAAAAATAGAATTTCAGTTTTCTTATATATCTAATTTGTCGGGTTTCTAATCTGACTGCAACTCTTCTGCCTCGTTAAAGATGATTTAATTAATTTCTACCGATGCAAGGCAAAAATAACAATATGAACGTAAGAAGGAAATTCGTTTTATCTTCCAATGACTTCAATAAGAGGAACGCATTTTCCTATTTACTAGAGGGTTCCTCCCCCTGCTCGCTAACTCTCGCCAACCCAAAGGAAGATTGTGTAGCATTACTCCCAGCTTTGCTACGCAACCCCTACTCGCTTCGCTCGATAAGATAAGGATACTGTGAGTCCTAGAACAGTTATCATAAAGAAACAATTAGAGATTAGCTCCATTGATTTGCTTACAATACTTTAACTTAAATCAGCACAGAATAAAATTTATTGGCCTTGAAAATGTCCTTTTCTTGATTTTGTAAACACTTAAAAGGGAAATTCAACATTCAAATGAAACTAAGAAAGAAAATTATGAACTTGCGAAAAAGGTGATAAATAAGAGTTTCAAGATATATATAAAGAATCCTAAAAACAGAGAGTTTAGATTTATTCATAAAAAAATATGTATTTCTTTCTTTCTTCCAGCATTGGGCCAACAGAATTCAGAAATTTCTGTCATTGACAGTTCTCTTCAACATGAACGCTCTGATCGTTCACATAAATACAACCTCGCTGAGCATATTTAAACAAATTACGAGTATTTATCCTTCTTAAACGCCTTTCAAAACTATCTTCAATCCATTTATTTCCACGTTAAATTCGTCTTCTTTCATGGTTTCGATAATGTTGTCAGAATGGCTGAGATTCATGTTTAACTCATAGAAAAGAAAACTCAAATCAAATCTCACCCGTTTGTTCAAGTTTAGAACATGAAATAACGTTGTCCATCAATCCCTTAACTGCTTTAAATATTGCCAAATCTTACAGCTAAATAACGCGTTTTCCAGAGGCTGCACAAAGGAAATATTTATTTCAATTGATCGAAATCTCCGATTTAAAAGAGTACTTGTTAGACCAAAATAGCTGTAATTTAAAGAGTTCCTCGCTATTAATAATCTCAAAGTTTTCTTCAGTCATTTGATGTGGTGACTACGTTTTGGCAATATATTTTTTTAATAGAGAACTGGTTCTGGCTACTGCCATTTTGACAGATTCCATATTTCTCTAACGAAGTTTGTGAATTCTATCCTGGCACTCAACAAAAACTGCTGTATATCCTGAACTAGTATGTTTCAGTCGTGTCTCGTACACAACAGGATTTTATGACATATTTCATTATTCCTGCGACACAATACCTATTTGCCATATCCCAAACTTTTTCTTCCCCAAACTGGGGAGGGCTGGCCAGAATTGCTGTAATAAAACAGTGCAACGTTTTCACGGTCATTTCGATATCAAAGGAGTGGCTCTTCTCCTAAAAATTACACGTTATTTTTATTCTTTCATATACGAAGTAAACAAAGATGAAGTATTTAATCGTCAAAAAATTCTACTTCGGCATTCTAATAAATCCTCATGTTTCAAACTTCCTTGAGTACGAAAAAAGGATTTTTGAAATTATAACTGTGTGTTTGTCTAACAGATTATCTGCCTGTATATTCCTGTGCGAATCAACACCATAAGTCAAAAACTCAACGAGAATTTTCCAAATTTGCCATGTGGTCTTCAAACACAAATTGTAGACTTGTATCTAATTTTAGAAGAAATCTGCTAGTGAAAAAAGATAATTTTGCTATACTCGATTTACACTGTACTATGAAAATAAGCAAATCAGCGCCATATTTACTAAGATTATGTTAGCATGTGTGTTGCCATTCACGGCGATAAAATTTTGCAAACACAATTAATTAATTAATCAATTTATTCACTTACGTGTTGCCACTGACTTACAGAAAAAGAACCATACTTTTTCACTTACTACGCTTAATCAGACGAGCGTTCATTAAAAGTATTACTTTTATTTGTTTGAAAGCTACCATAGCTATAATTAATATAACTTTTTAAAGTAATACAATAAAACTTATATAAGCGGCCACCCCCCTCAACGGTCACTTTTGTTTGACAAGGAATTTTCGGCCCATAGGCATAATGTTAAAATAACCTCTAGGAAAAGCCACTCAAACCCGCCTGTTAACTTCAATGAAATACATTCCTTTCGACTCTCATACCTCGGAGGTCGAGGTGGAGGCCGTTTTATATAATAGTAGTTTTTAAATTAAAAATATTATACATGAAACCATTTAAATCCGGAGCAAAGTCTGGTATATCAGCTAGTATACTGTTTAAAAAGTGGAAGCAAATGCGAGTGATGGGAGATTTCAACAAGGTGTCACAGTTTAAAACGTACTGTAATGTAACGCAAACGGGAAGGAGGCGAGTTGAAAATCACTTTTCAGCTCATACTTTCTAAACAATTGCAGATATCAGGAAGCTCGCAACATAAAAACTGTTAGTTGCGATCAGATGATAATTCGCCTATTTGGAATTTTCTATCTATCATCAGTTACGATAAAAGGATAAGTTGGGGGGAGAGAGAGGAGGAAATCACTTTTCAGTTCATAACTTCTAAGAAATTACAGCTATCAAAAAACTTCAAATGCAAAAATTGTTCGTTATGATAAGGCAATAATTCGCCTATTATTCGATTTTCTTTCTATTTTCAATTTTAAAGGAATTATGGAGGAATGAAAATTTCAACACTCCACCATTTCCACTCACTTTGATATATGTGTATATATATATACAGTGCACTCCCAATTATCCGGGTTAATCACCGAGAGGGATCGCACGGACAATAAAAAAACACGGATAATCCGAAAACTCCTTTTTATTAAAGAAAAATATCAACATCAGTACAAAAATATAAAAATTACTTACATTTGCATTCTGTATAACATCAAACTAGGAATTTTCCTTTTAACATTTACTGCTTAAAAAATGTGTAATGCGTCTTTGCTTCCGCTGTTTGTTCATCTCTTGTCGTATATCGACACATATTTTACGAACCACTGTAATGTCACCGTTATCAAATCCTCTTTGTCCCATATGATCTAACAAAGTTTCCACAGATTGTAGAGCAGCAGAATGTGAAATTGTATTTCCTTCATTTAGTACATCTTCTGCATCAGTACTAGCTGATTCTCCATTATCAAGATTTTGAAGGATTTCTAATTTTTGTTTAACATTTAAAACGTTTCGTTTTCGTTCCACACCACTCATTTTTACCATTAAAAAATTTCACGCTACTAACTGACGATAAACAAGACGCAAAAACTAAAGGATGGACAACAAAGCAAACATTAATTGTATCTTTTTCAAAAGCAAGTTAGAAATTTTCGAGTAAAGTACTTTTTTCTTTCGACTATTCTTAAAATTTGCTTTATCAGAAATAACTATTTAGGGCTTGTTTAAATACGTATTTTGTGCTTCCAAACAGGATACTTCTTTAGAACGGCCTCCCCTATGGAACGGAGGGTGGCCACTGTTTAGAAATATACAGCTCGGTTATAAAATTGGTATCATTGAATAGTTTTGTTTTATTATTATTTTTATGTGGTGGAAAAAGGAGGTTTTTTTAGATACAATTTTCGCATTTAATGTCAGAAATATCAAAATTTTAAATTTTAAAAATATCAAATTCAATTCATCAAGACAAAAGGAGATTTTCGATACTTTCAAAGAATATTTATTGACATCAATGGGAAATATTTGGTTATAAACAGATATAACTCATAGACAAAATTACTCTTGACTATATGCTTTAAGTGACGTTCTTAGACTCCTGAATTATTTTATATCTAGTCTTGGGGATATTCGTTATTAAATGGAGAAGATTGTCTGAAAGATTATGGGAAGATTAGAGTTTATTTAATAGGATGTCCATATTTGAGAGAATAATTAATTAAATGCAGATTATAATGGATGTAAATTCTATCTCTAGTAGTTCTTCCTGTGGGGATTCCCTTAACTAAAGTTGGTAAGTCCTTAGTTTGTGTACATGGATTGGGGCTACTTTGGATTTTAAAGATTAGACACCCGAGGAACAACATTGGAAAACTCATGCTTACTCCGAAAAGTTATTTGCAGACTTTTCCTAAAATGTCTTCCCTCGTCACTATCTCTTAATATAACTGCAGTTTAATAGTTATATTAATTACATAACTTTTAATATAAAATTTCTAGGATCGCAACGAAGTAGATAAACAAAATCCAATCGTTTTGAAGTAAGTCATAAGTTCAACAAACTGTAAGAATTCTTTTCGTTGTTTTGCAACACGAAAACACCAGTTATTTTAATTCTGTAAAGAATAATTGGAATAAAAGCTTCAGATAAGAAAATTGAATTTTCTTTCTCTAAAATTTTCCATTTTTAACCTCGGATAACTATAACTACCTTTAATGAACAAATTAATTAAAATAGGGTTTTCATCTTCTAACACCTACCCACTAAGATAACTTAATTTTTATGGCTTATTATTAACGAATTAAGTCTTCCTTTGCGATCAAACATAAACAATTCGAATAAAAGCCTGTTCTTTATTACAAAAAGCCTATTCTTCATTATAATATAGTCAGTTTCTATAAATATTAAGTATAAAAAGTAATTAATTATCTTTTTATTCTATATATAAAAATGGGTTGGGGAGAGATGAAACGAATAAAATTCTAGCATGGATTATAAAATTCAACAGAAACCGTAATGAAAATCCTTTCTTTCACCTTTTCCTAAAAATCTATAACTGCAAAATTAACTATTACTCTAGCCAAAATTAGCAGCGTAAAATTCAAGAAAATTCATTCCGATTTTTTTTTAATTCAGCATCTCCAGCTTTTTTCATCGGAACTACAGTGAAATTTTATATGATTTATATTAGTTTAAGAGCCAGCAACCTCAAATCACACATTACTTTATTGGAGAAGATCGATAATGAATATTATACCGTTCGTTCATTAACTGACTACAGCAGCAGTTTGGCTGGTCACAGATCTTGCCTTGCCACAGATCTTGCCATTCGGTGTGCAACGCGATTTAAGTCTATTTAAATGTGAGAAAATAATTTCATTCTATCAAAACTTTCTATTTTCCAACTTCCGGGAGAATTACGAGAGTAATCTTATTATTATAACATTGCCGGAATAGATGTTTCAAAAGACTCGCCAGACCGATTAGATGTTGAAAAAGATAAGCCAGACGAGTTCCAATCAATGAACCTCACTTTTTCTTTCTCAAAACTGTTTCTTTGTGAGAGTATCATTATTACTGTAACGCCTCTGCTTAATTAGTATGGATTACTAAGCGAGCCATTACTTTTAATTCACAGAAAAGTATTTCAGGACGAAATGAAGAACATGAAATCACGTTGTCCATCAATCCCTCAACTGCTTTAAATATTGCCAAATCCTATAGCTAAATAACGCGTTTTTCAGTGGCTGCACAAAGGAAATATTTATTTCAATTGATCGAAATATCCGATTTAAAAGAATACTGGTTATACCAAAATAGCTGTAAGCTAAAGGTTTCCTCACTAATGATAATCGCAAAGATTTCCATCCAGAAACGTCAAATCACACATTACTTTATTGGAGAAGATCGATAATGAATATGATACCTTTCGTTCATTAAATGACTACAGCAGCAGTTTGGCTGCTCATAGACCTTGGCATTCGGTGTACAACACGATTTAAGTCTATTAAAATGTGAGAAAATAATATCATTTTATCAAAATTCTCTATTTTCCAACTTCCTGGAGAATCACGATAGTATTCTTATTATTATAAAATCGCCGGAATAGATGTTTCAAAAGGTTCGTCAGACCGATTAGACGTTGAGAAAAGGCATGCCAGACGAGTTCCAATCACTTATTTGAACCTCATTTTTCTTTTTCAAAACTATTTTTTTGCAGGTTGCTTCGTGAGAGTGTTATTATTACTATAATGACTCTGCTTAATTAGTATGGATTAAGGGAAAGGAGGGTAAGAGTAAACACCTAGTGGATTTTTCGTTATCAAAATGAGAATTGAAAAGTTAGAGCCTCGAAAATATACTGAATCATAGTTTATTAACTTAGAAAGGAGGGTACAAAAGATTAAAATTTTAGCTTTAAATATATATATATATTACGAAACGTTAAAAAAATGCCAAATGCGTACTCTTACCCGACGGGGCGGGTAAGAGTACGCAGGACGTGAGGCCAAGAGTACGCACCCTGAAAGTTTAGCAGTAGTCGCATACAAATGCTCACTGCCTTCTTAACTGGACCGTTCCTCGTGCCACCACTCCTTACACACTGCACCCAATCTTCATCATATGTGTGTTCACAGCCTGAGCATATGTCCCCTCATTATTTGCAGAACTTGTTGAAGGAACTGGGTTTTCGATAGAATTCAGAATAAGTTTTTTCTTTGCTTTCAGGGCTTTTCTTTTTTTTCAGTTTTGTGCCCATTTTTATTTTTCTTAAAAACTGGATTGGCCTTTGCTTCCTCCAATTCTACCTTTTCCTTTTCGTTTTTCTCTAAGAAATTTTTGAATGGAGACGAAGTCATGATTTGAGATTTTCTTTTCCTTTTAGCTCTTCTTTGTTCTTGTCGAGGAAGTGGCAAGATTGACTGGATACTGACATCTATCTGAGAAGTAGAAGATGAGGCTTCATTCTCTTCAGGTGCAACTGCAACTGTGCAATCGTTATCCAAAGGTGCTAAAGTTACTAGTGAAGGAGAATAGCAATCCTCACTTATAATGTCAGGGTTGTTTGGCTCAATACCTCCAACTCGGAAAACTTTTTCTGCGAGTTGAATCCTGGTTGCGGCGCTATAAGCTTTTTGAAAAATCCCTGAAACTTTGTACAGTGTTATTGCTTTTCCTGGATTTTGTACGAGCCATTTTTCAGTTTCAGATGAGTATAAAGCTTTCAAAGGAGCAAAGAAACATTTATCCAATAGCTGTAGCACATAACTCGTATGTGGTGGATGAGTAAGAAAAGTTGTATGATTCTCTCGACAAAACGAAACTGCAGGTAGTGAGCAGTGAGATGTGTGATTATCTGCTATTAACAGAACAGGGTCTTCTGTAGACGGTTTAGCATGCTTGACAAAATGTTTCAGCCAGTCGATGAACAAATCGGAATTCGTGTAACCAGTGTCGCTGATCAAGGGCAAAGTTCCATTGGGTGCATCTTTGTACAAAAAGATGATTCATTCTCTTTCTAGGAAGAATCAATGCAGGCGGGTCTAAAACTCTTGTAGCACCCATGTAGCATACAGCAGTGACTGTTTGACCTCTTTCAGCACTAGAAATTTTACAAACCGTGTTTTTTTTCTGCCTTTTGGTGTTATCATCTTCGGTGTTCTATTGGGGACTGTTGAGATACCAGTCTCATCCATATTGAATTTTCTATGAGCAGGAAACTTTTTATCCAGACAACAGCTCCTCAGATTATTATCCCAATCTCATTTTTTAATAATAATAATAATGATAAAATAAAATGTAAAGTTTTGTTGGAATGGTTGCTTCAAATTACAGAGCGGATAAGAGTACGCATATCTGGTCTGTGCGTGCTCTTAGCCGCCCATGTATTGCTTCTCTAAACCGTCCATAGATGGCCGTAACATTCACTAAAGTTAAATTCTAACGTGGCCACGTTGTTCAGAAGGGAACAAGCCTCATAATTATATTTACTTAGAAAGCAAGCATTAGTCCTTTATTTACAAAAAATTAAGATTTCTTCACAGAAAAATTACATGCTAACATAACGAAATCATATCTTGCCTGATAAAGAAAAGAAAGCAAGGATGAAAATAATAATGGCGGTCTCTTGAGAGAGCTGAAAACACACGTATTGATATGATCACACTCGCTTCTGCTTGCACAGTTTCCAACAGGGAAAAAAAATCACTGCGTACTCTTACCCCCACTTCCCTTACTAAGCGAGACAATACTTTTGTTCGTAGGAAAGTATTTCAGGACGAAATGAAGTAGTCTCCATAAGACGATAAGTAATCATTTAATGAATATTAAATTATTTACAGTTATTTACACTTTACATAGAAAATTTTTAAAAAATACATTCATAAGAATGCATTTTTCCGGCTTAAGATCACCAGATCTCGCCGCGTGCCTTAGTTCTCACTCACACACTCGGACTGACCGAAAGTCATCTCAGTACAGGAGGGAAGCAGCTCCATCTACCGGATAAATACATCTGTTACATTACTATTATAACATTACCAAATTGTTTAGATGTTTCAAAGGGCTTGCCAAACGATTTCCAGCTCATTATTTTAAATATCATTTTCGTTTATGAGTTTATCAAAGCTGATTTTTATATATTTTAGTTATATATACTCCAAGGAATTCATATTCTTTTACAGACTGATTAAAGGAATTAGGAGTTAGCAGTTCTCATGCCGTTTATAAACTTATACTGAAAGTAAAATTATTTGATTATTGAACATTATCACACAATTAGGTTAAAAACATTCTCTCAATCTTGTAAATTCATACATTTTTATGTGCACTAAGAAAAACTGTAAATGACATATTTGATATTAATTAAACATGATTTTTCAGTACACTGACAATTATCCAAAAGATGTAGATAGATAAAACTAGCTGAACTACTATTTCTTACATCATTATTGAGATTCTTCAGCTTTCGTAATTACCGTCTTTATGACGTACTTGGATAGCCTCGATGGTTTCTTCACTAACAAGCGGTTTACCAGACTACGAATTTCCATTGTCAGAATTACTTTTCTTAAATAATTTAATACACTTGGATGTGAAATTCCTGTGTGGTGCTTCTTTCAGGTACTGGGTTCTAAGCCTTCTTTACACAACAGTGGTAGATTTTAGTCCAATTATTCAAAATAATGCAAATTTGAATATTCCATACCAATTTTCTTTATTCTAATTCTAAGAATTCAACATCTTATTCTATTTCATTATCTGAAAATTGCATCAATCCCGCTAGTTTATAAGTTTATCACAACAGAATTATTACTTTTATTTATAAGTATGTTCTATGACCCATCATGCATAGCGAACTAACTAGTAGAAATGGATTTGGGATAATAGCATCATAAACATAGCTTTTAATTGAGGAATAAATCGCTAGAAACATTTTCAGAACAACATCATGAATTATTTCTAACGTAGCCCAGAACATTAAAAAAGTTCATTCAATAATTTTCCTTGCAACGGTTCTTTGTATTTACGTACTAAACTAGTTCTTTATAAAACAGTCACATCAAATTTATTTTCAAGTCATCTTTGAAATGTAATGGATTTCCGCTTTTACAAAGGAACATATACAGAGAAAAACTAGAACAAAGAAAGTTTATGAAATGTAATGGATTTCCGCTTTTAAAAAGGAACATTTACAGAGAAAAACTCGACCGAAGAAAGTTTATAAAATGGGAAAATTTGTAAATAGAAGCAATTTTAGCATTAACATTTGTTATATGGGGTCACTATTTAATTCGTGAAAGTGCTTGAATTCGTAAATTTTCGAAGTTTTCTGTGCTTCTTAAAGTGCAATAATTTGAATTGTTTTTACAAAAATACTTTCTATATTTATTCTTCAAGTTAAAATTTGTTTCTTATTCTCCCATTATGATAGATATCTGATAAATGTACTATAATACAAATGTGACAAGAGAACCGCGGATAATTGAAATATTTAAGCTACTTTTCAGAATATAATCTCAGATTTGCATTCCGAGCCCTTTCTCACAAGCAATTCTCAGTCGCGATTCGCATTCTAATAAAAAAAAATATGTAAATGAAAATAACGAAGCATAATATTTATTTTTTTATAATCCCTTAAGTTACTTGGTATTAACCATAACTAACAAAATAGACCATTTCCAACGAGTAGACATAATAATTCAAAAATGTTCCTATGCATAACATTTCGTAACCTTGAAAAAAAATTAATAACAGAAAAACAATTTATTTTTATAATTTTATCTCTTCTTTAATATGCATAAAAGGTAAGCCAAAAGCTTTCTTGTGAAACGCTTTATATCAAATTAATTCTAAACCCGATTATACAAATTTGGTATATTTCTTTTCAGGATTTAGTAGGCTCAACTGCTGAGACGACATGAAAGTCGACACATTTCTTTTATTTTTTTATTTATAAATATTCAACCATAAATATTTATAATAATGACTATAATATCACTCATAAATATTTATAACAACGAGAAGTGTAATTCAGAAAATTCAGGATTCAGAAAATGTTTCATAATGAGCATCTTTCTAAGCTGCTGTAGTTTAATACCAAGTCCCTTCATTAATGGAGTAATTAAGTCTCAGACACTACATCTCATAGTTTACAGTTTTAAGCCTAAATAGTGTTAATAATAAAAAGGGAGGTATAACCATAATGAGGGCTAAACACTAATTTAAAATTATAACAGCTACTACAGGAAGTATTCAAGTTGATATTACCTTATATGATGAAATATTAAGGATTTTAACTACTCTTTCCAGCTTAACTCCTTGTTAGCTTGAGAGTTTAGAAATTTGACAAGGATCTGGAGATAAAATGAGGATGTTAAACGATGAAAATTTTAATCAATTTGTCTCAGTAATAAAAGGTTTTAAAAGAACTTTAATCTTTAAAAATTCCGAATTTTGAATTAAGATAGATAATGGTGTTAATGTTACACATAAATTAAAGCATGTAAGTTGTTTAAGAAAATTAATAATAACTACTATCTTAATACCAAATTATAAAAAAGACTTGTCCCTGAAATGTATAGTTTAAAACTAAAATAAAAATTTAATTTAAAATTCTAAAATAAATATTAACAGCAGAATAATAAAAATAGAAAACTTCCATAAAAGTTTATTGGGTACTTAAAAGTAGAACATTTTTTATAAAAAAAATTTTTGGAGATGCAAAGATGAACTTAAAATCGTGAGGCATTAATAGAAATACTCTAGATAAAATTAAATTTAAATCACTTTCATATTATATTTTAATTTTCAATTAATTCTTAAGAATTTTCTTTCTTATGGTATTCATTGTAGATTAATTTTTTATTGAACTATTTTCAACGTCTCGCGCATTTACATTTTGTTCTGACCTCCAAAGTTTCGATAAAGAAATTTATTTTTAGGTAAAATCCTTATAGGAAGATTAGCTATTACAATGGTTTTCTTAATACGACTTTTCTTATAGAATAACCTATTTCTACGACTATTTGGACCAATTTGCGAGCGTCTTATATAGTGAACAAATATAGTTCGCGGTTGAAGGATTCAGATTAATTCTGACATATTTCATAAATATTTGCTTAACAACAGTTCCGATACTTGAAAAATTCGTAAGGCATATAAACTTAACTAATTTTCATAATGCCCCCTCCGGAAAAAGCATATTTTAAGTAAAATAATAAGGAAAATGGCTTTCCACAAATTTCATTCAATGTATTCTATTCATTACTGTTTCAATTGAATTATCGACTGTGACTTCTCACAGAAATGATCTCACATTTCAGCAATAAATTTAAAACACTCGTGCATTATCAATTCATTTATATCATCCAATCAATTTAATATAATCACGCATTATCACCACAATTATCAATTCATTTATATCATCCAATCAATTTAATATAATCATGCATTATCACCACAATTATCAGTGCATTTATATCATGTGCAATAATTTTAATTTAATTTTAAACCTCACTGGCTTCACCTACCTACCCAAAATGGTGTACGGCGCATGAAAGCCGGCAGGAAATATTCACAAAACAAACATCTCAAAACATACAAAAACACAGTATTAAAAATGAAGAACATACAACATACATGTCAACGTTCAGAAAAATTAAGAAAAATACTGACAAAATAATTACAATTAAAACTAAACATAAATTAATAAAGATTACAAAATAAAATAAAATTTCAATACGAAATTTTAAAAAGCGAAAAGAAATACCAAATATATAATAATAAATAAATAAATTGTGGAAAAAGTAAAAGTAAATAAGCATAGAAAAAGATGTATTAAACAGTCACCCACTCTGAAATTCCAGAGTTAAGAGTTTCTGAAGAACAATCCTTGAAGAGTTTTGGAAACTGGGGTACAAAAAAAAGAGTTTTTAACGGAGCCTTCCAATCTAAATTCAGGATTTCTCTGCTACGTTTCCATATGCTACACTCCAAGAGAAGATGTTTACCATCTTCCTTGTCAGCTCCACAGTTACACCTCTTGCCAAAGAATCTACTCTAGTATGTTTTGAAGATTCCATGTCCAGTAAAAATCTGGTTAAGGAAAAAGTCCCCTTATAATCTTTTTAGGTCTACTTTGTCAAATAATTCCCTCGTAACTCAACCTTTTGTAGAGTTAGACCATCTTTCCTGCCAAATGTCCATAGCTTTTTTCCTTTAATTTTGTCTTAATTTGAGATTTTGAATCGAAAAAATTTAAATCCATGTGTAATTATTTTTTGGGGTTGCGAACTTTGCAAATTCATCGGCTCTCTCATTTCCTGTTCGTCCCATGTGGGCTTTAACCCAAAGTAATTTAATTCCTTTATGATATTTAATTATTTTACTTTTAATATCGCTCAAAATTTTCCTTTTTTCATTCAGAGATTTTAATGACATGAGAGCTGATCTTGAATCTGAATCTACTGTACAATCCAGTGTAGAAATCCCATTGTTGCTATGCATTCCGAATCATCACAATTATAGCATTTGTATAATACATTGATAATTGCGGTAAATTGTTGATATAATGCAATAATAATTACAAGGGTGCTCTGTCCCCTTCTCGCTGAAGCTCGCCAACCCCTTAGGAGGATTGCAAAGGCAAATTTTGCTCGCTTCGCTCGCTACAGTGAAGACAACGCGTGTCCTAACATATATGAAACAGCTTTATTTTGCTTCTGATGCTTTAACTTAAATCAGCACCGAATAAAATATTTTTAGCCTCAAAAAAGATATTTTCTTCAAATAAAACTTTCAAAGAAAATCATTAAAGTGCATAAATAAACAAGTGCATAAGAGTTTCAAAATTAAAACAAATATAATTATTCCAAAAATTAATTCTGAAACAAATTAGATTTAATGTTATTAATAAAGAGATTGTGGGGTAGCACTGTGAACATAAAATAAGACAATATTATGAATAAATAAAAATCTTAAGCTGATTTCCTTTTAATGCTTTCACCTTAATCAAGAAGGAATAAAATTTTTTGGCCCTGAACCTTAGCCTACCTTATTTGAAGGTACGATGCGTTCGGAAAAAACGTTATTTGTAGGCACTGTGCGATAGAATAGAACGTTATTTGCAGGTATTGTGCGTTTGAATAAGACGTTATTTATATGTACTGCACGGGCAGATGAAACGTTAAATGCAGGTATAGTAGTAAGGGATAAAATGTTATTTACAGGTACATTCGTGTTTTCTTGATGACACTACACTATTTTAATTATTTCAGAATTTTATTATCAATTAACTGATTAACTTATTTTATGCCAGTGACGCCATCTGCTTATGAATTTAAGAAGAAATTGTTAAGAAAATTTATATTTATAATAATAAATTCTAAATTAAAAGCTAAAATGTAGAAAATAATTAAAATTAAAAATTACTTTTTAGTACACTAATAAAACCGTATTTTTAAAAACAGAAATTATTCTTTTCTTGATTTAGAACACTTGTAAATTGGAGAGATGGAATTTACATTAGAAGTTATTTTAAATTTATCGGATAATATACCATGTTTGGAAAAGGAATAAAATCTAGTAAAAAAATTATTTTCCCATAAGTTTTAGGAAAATATTATTTGAAATGTAAACTATAACAAAATAGTAAACTATAATAATATAGTCATGCGGAAACGGGTATAGAAGAAAAAAGTGCTTAGGAATATGTAAGAAAAATATGTAAAGATTTTTTGGAAGTTTTTAATTTTCAAGGATTAAAAATAAATCGATTAAGGTGATACTAAAATGAGGAGATAATTATGGGAGGCAGAAGACGGTAATAATGGCGAGTGGAAACACTCGGAGAAAAAGTTTATCACCCAGTGACCGAACCCGGAACATTGAATTGCAAGCGCAATGCCTTGACAACTGTACTATCGGAACGCATGGCTGAAAGGTGAAATAGGGGTTTTACTTATTTCAACTGTCATTTATATCATAGTTTGGAATTTTAAATATTGCTAAATTTTACATTGAGGGGAAGGTTTCATAAAACTGATTTGCAAGTTTTTGATTCAAACTTTTTTTTAGAAAAAACCCAATTCGTTGACTTTTGTCTTTGACCTGAACGTTCTCTGGTTCTCATAAGCCATATCCTCCATTTCCAACTGATCTCTTTTGAATCATTTCATCCAAAATTTCATTATATTGTAAGAAATATTGTGAACTCTAAGTCTTAAACTCATTTTTTGTGAGCAAAAGTTATTTTATACCACAAAGAATATAGTAACAGGTTATCCCTATGAAGTTATGCCTAACATGGCGGAAGCTTCCGGTTTTCTTTGGTAACAGACGTTGCCATCGGCAAAAGAGAAATTAACCCCCTTTTTCCGCCACGTCCTTTTCCGCCTTAGCGTTTTATATATATAGATTCGGCTTTATACGATAAAGCTTCAGTAGTGTATGATAAAGTTACAATAAAAACCAGTGATGCAACTTTGTATAATAGTTTCAGTAGTTTAAATTTAATCAAAACCATAATATTATACCATAAAGCTTTAGTCGTTTTAATTCAACTACACGCATTTCTGGTATCAAAACGAATGATACAATTTTGCATGATAAAGTTTCAGTAGTTTTAGTTTAATTACACTTAATTAATCTATCAAATCCAATGATGCGTCTTTGTATAACACAGCTTCAGCAGTTTCAATTTAACCCTTTCAAGACTGACGAGACATCCAAGTGCATTCAAATCACTGCAATTTTTAAAAAATCAGTCTTGAAAAAGCTAATCATCTCTGTTTCTGAAATAAAAACCAATAATATCACTTAGTATGGTAAAGTTTTAGTAGTTTTAATTCTATCATCCCTGATGCTACTACCAAAATCGAAATATCTAGGTCACAAATTTAGATTCCTTCTGACATATTAAATAAAAGATTGCATAGCAAACATTTCTATGCTTAAAAAATTCATAATGCATGAAAAATAGCCAATTTTTCTGGCAAATCGTGCCAAAAACACATAAAAATCCACACTGAGGATATCTATGATTCAATTTCACCAACTACTTTCTACCAAAAATACTGCTAAACCTAATCTACTAAACCTTTCTCTAGATATACGAGTTCCACATATAAATACCATAAAATATCAGAAAAAGATATATAATAGAAATGAAAGTCGCTTCCAGCTTCTTACATTTTTTTGCTCAACCACAATCGTCAATTAACTTACTCGGAGGTCTATATCGTTTCGCTAAAATTATTAGTGGGCGAAGTTAATCTGCTCTGTCACTGTGGTAGCTCATCTTGTTCGCCCCAGCAAGCTACTTTAGGATAATGCTATTTCGTTTCCTGGGACATAATCCGCTGATCTTCCAGCCCTTCGTTATTTATAAGAATTACTGTACAGGAAAAGAAGGATGCACGTCATAGTCTCCATGATTCTCTCGCCTGCGCCCAAAAAAGTTATAAAATAAATAAAAACTGCTTTTGATGCGTCTTATAAATGCATTAGGCAGTTTCTGTAATTCGTTTCCTTGCTGGATAACAGAGTATTACCAAAGCAGCATTGTACTTTTTTCTTTTTTTGTGATACGCAGTTTTTACGCACGCTTTTGTTTAACTTATTTTTTGTTCGAAAAAACAGAATTTTGTGATCGATTTCTCACTCATTTCCTTATGCGCTAGAGTTCTGAAATTTTGTGCAGTTGTACATTACCGATGACAATGCAATATTTTATAATTTTTAGAACTTAATTGTCAGTTAATAGATTAATTTTCATTAAACTTTGATTCCATGTGACAGACACCATCTAGTAGAGAATTTGAGAAAAAAATTTATTAAAATCTTCCACAATATTCATAGTAATGAATTATAAAATGTATTAAAGACTAAAAGTAGAAAATAGTAAAAAAAATAATAATAAAAGGTTTTAAAAATACGCTTTATTTGTACTAACCAGTAGAATTTTTTTTCTTTCAATTCTAAAAATAAGACATTTCTAATATAAGATAGTTTAATGTAAAACAGTAAAACTCCTGTTAACCGAACTAGGATTAACGAAAACCGGTTTATCTGAAATAGCAATTTCCAAAAGACATGTTCTGTACTGCACGCTAAGGAAATAATCGCTAAGGCCAGACTCCTTTGCAATGAAGTCCACACCTTTTCCTTTTAAGTCTCCCCAAGAAGGTCAGCGATTAATTTTAGAATGCTAAAATTAAAATTAATGGGTGTTAAAAATATTAATAACGATATTGTTTACCTGTGCCTGTCAGGACCATTACGCCCGAACTCGCCGGTGCGAATATTGCGCCCAACGGAGGGTTAACTTTAATAAACAATATAAGTGTAGCCTACAAAGAGAGCTTTGAATTCGTTTCACTCTCAAAACATTTAAGAATGACATACTGTAATTAGGTACAAAACAGTAACAAATGTTCATGGCTTAACCGAACAAATCTTTATCCGTAACAGCCGCCCCCCCCCCCAGTTAGTTCGGTTAACCGGAGTTGTACAGTGCAAAATCTTATTCAAAATTTAAGCTTACGTGATAAGAAGATGGATGATAATTACAGTGATAGTTATGAAAAGTGACGACAATGTTCTTTTCTAAACTTTCTTGTATACTTAAACAATAAAGCACATTCTGTTCAATTCTCCTAACAAGAATTTGCATTCCAGGAACGTATCACGTGAGGTAAGGACATGCACCAAAGCCCTCAATCGCGTAACAGGAACATGAAATAATTGGACACAAATAGACAATTTTGATCGCGTTCATATACAAACGAAAATAAATTTTAGTTTGTTGCAATCTTGCTCTGCAAATCTGCAAGCTTGCAGCAAGTTTGACGCGGCAAGATTGCAAGCTTTAAACAAGTTGTTGCAAACGAGTTAGTCACTACGCGTTGAACTTGCAGCTAGCTTGTTGCGTCAAACTCATTGCAAACTATAGCAAAATCAGAGTACGCAGACAAACCTCGGATTCGAACTCCCGACAACCCACTTCATAACCAGTCACCTTAGCCACTCAGCCAGTGGGACTCCGACAGGATAAGATAGATTATGCTAAAAGATCATGCATCTACACGTTTTATTTTAAACTGTTTTCTTGATTTCATTAATTTTTTCAAATTTTGAGTTGAGAATATGATTTGTGGTCAAAGAGAGATCTATTTTTGCTTATAACTACGTTCTGCTAGTAGAATAAATTATGAAATTAAGATTGAAAAATAACTTTTAAAAATTTGGGGCAAAATGTAAGTTATTATTTTTCAACAAACACTGACTGTTTTTTAGGTTTAATTTTGTTTATGAACGTTAAAATTTCAACATTAAGAAAAAGGCGATATATAGTTTTCTTTAAAGTGCGAGTTCTATATTTAGTAAAAAGATGGAGAATTTTTCAATTTTTTTTATAAGTTAGTTTTTTCACAAATTATTATTGATTTATTGAATTAATAAAAAGAAGAAAGGTCTAGGAGATGCTATTAAAAATCGGATGTTTTTTAAAATAGAGACAAAGATCAAAACCAGATATATACAACTGTATCCAGATCGTGGTGTGTAAGTGTGTTGTATCAACTTTGCAGCAAACTTGTTTTGCAATTGTGGTGTGAAGTTTGTCATAACAACTTCACAGCAAACTTGTTTTGCAAGTGGGTTGGTCGATTATGTTTTGTTACTTTGTAGCAAGTTTGCTGCAAAGTTGCCTCATCAAGTTTGTCATGACAAGCTAATATCAAGAAAAATCAACTTGCTGCAAGTGTACCATACTGGGAGACGTTCAACCCTTTGGCGGATTTCGTCCAAAATATGAAAGTACGGACCACAAATTCGGTGTACGGACCACGCTCAAAATTTCATTCATCTAACTCATTGTGTTTTTTAGTTATCGTATTCACAGACAGTCCGACCGGCAAACTTAATTCCAAAAATGTGTTTTCCGGATAATGAGTTCTAAAATGTGGAGATGCATCAAAATCTCGAGGTCGAAATTTTTGAAGATTACAATATTTTCTCGTTTTATACTTTAAAGCTATTTTTACTTTCTCGTATATAAAAATTGCATGGCTTTGGAAAATAACTACAAGTTTAATTCTAGAAAAGGAAGATTTACAAAATGCTTTTAACTTAATTTTGTTTTTTTTTCAAAGCCTATACCTTGATCCTACGCCATGCTATCAAGGCTGATTTCCTTTCTAATAGATTCGTGCGATTATTTATTCGAAATAATGGTTTCATAAATTCTTCATTCATTCATTATTCATTCATTTTTACAGGAAAAAAAAATTTGTGGCACGATTTATATAATTACATACACTATATGGCCAAAAGTATCCGGACACTTTCATTCACTCACATTTAGCAAATTTCTAACCACTATACAATTCAATATAACTATTCAAAGATATAAGTTTAAAAATTATCAATTTGTGTGCAACCCCTCATCTTTTAGCTTCTCTTCGATAGTAGCTAAATTTCTGCTCGTTGTAATGCCAATATCTTTCTGAATACTAATGATATTGAACTCAATATTCTATATAAATTTCCTTATATATCTGGCTTTAAAGCTGTGAAAGAAAAATTCCGCTATGTTTCGCGCATGCGCAGAAAAACATTATTTACTAAAACCGCTCATATTTCTTGTAATATTGAAAATTTGTTTTCCACATTTTTACAAAATGCTTCTCTAACATATTGTCATTTTTTCTGTAAGTTTCGTATAATATAACAGAAAACTCTGCATGTTATAAGCAAAAAACAGGTGGGAAAATTTGAGATTTTTTTAAGAAAAACCTTTATATCTTCCCAAATATCTGTGCTGTGTTTACGAAAATTCCTGTAAATATTTTGTACATTATACATTACCATTTCTGGAAGTTTCATCTTGTTATCAGTATTCTGTGAAGAGGGGTGGGCCAAAAACATTTTTGTCTTCATCAGTTTGTAGACGGTCTCCTAATTGCCCTCAGGACCGAATTCTCACTGAAAAATGTTAGTTAAAGTCTATTCTTTACATGATCGAAGTTTAAGGGCAGTCAGTTTATCCTTTTCGGAGAAATTCTAAAAAATGTGAAAATCTGAAAGTGTCCGGATACTTTTGGCCATATAGTGTATATATGAAGCAATTGACGAAAATTAATTACGTTTCTATGACTAACATAAAGACAGTTGAAGTTGAACTCTACAGATTTAGCCTAATTTGATTATCTTGTTCAGAAAGTGAAATGCTGTAAGTGTCAGAGGAGCTGAACGTTGATTATCCGAACTAATCAGTTTTACCGTATTTATTGAACTAATTGGTTTAACATTATTTGTCAATTAACCGGCATGAACTGCCAAGAAAATCGATCCACCAATTAGATTTTAGAGTTATCTGGACGAAGTGTTGACTATCCGAACTAAATGGAATTTGATGTCATTCATTTTATCGACTTATTCATATTTCAAAATTCCCATGGCAGTTTGATACTTCTGTCAATAAATTCACCCTACACTGAAGACATCTTGAAAGAGCTGGCGGTTGCTGAAACGAAATAGTAAGCAAACGGGGACAATTATTAAAGTTGTTCTTGTAGGAGATTAATGAGCGAAGCAAGGGATTTTTATTAATTCATTTCTTTGTGTTAGTACTAAATATCACCGATAGGCACCACTCTGGATTTTAAGGCTGTCGATCTTTGAAAAACTGTTAGAAATCACATGAGAAATCATATCATCTTCTATGCCCAAAAGAATTCTTGTCTGAGAGCTGTATTCAGCAGATTAGTTTGGTTTAGTTATATTAACGTCCAGTTTTGAAGCAACACTAGGGCTATTTTGGGACGGACCTCGTAATTTTGAACCAAAGTCAGATGACGAGGACTACACCTGAGTTGGCATCCCCCTCTCCAAACTTCCGTAATTATTATTATTAATTTATGTATTTTTAATTCTATGTTTGGTACAGTTTTTATTTGTCGTTTGATGTGTAATATTGTTTGTGTATGTTTTGTTTTTTATACTATGGGGTTCAATATTTGACTTTTTTATATATCTGATTTTTACTTCTTTTTCTGTGTTTATTTGTTTGTTTCTTTTTCAATACTTATCTATCTATTTTTATATATTTTTACTGTTCCTTGTTTGCCCGAGCAGTAAATCAAGCTATTTTCTCCCAACCATGGGTCGAACCATGTTTACACTCCCAGCTCTCTTGTATTTAAAATTACTGCCCCTGTTCGGGCAATGCCTGTATCATTTTATTGTACCCAATAAATCCCGTCCTCCACATGCTGGTGGAGCTCTCCCCGCTGGTCCTCTACCGGCCTTACACTCTTTTTGGGTAGGTCGGGCCAATGTGGGTATTTTTGCACCACACCAACGGGAGGACGTTTGGCCACTATGTATGATTTAAGGTGCAACAGGCCCCATACACGGCGGATTTTCAATGGAATCAGGTCTCGAACCTGGAACCCTCCGGCCCCAAAGCCGAGACCTTACCACTAGGCCACAGCGGCTGTATTCAGCGGAAGCATCATCACAACGATTCTATGCACAAAAAATTATTGTACGGGAAACTGCATCCAGCAGAGGCACCACTGAGCCTTCCCCCACTTTATAGGAGGTAATTCAAGTCTGTACTTGAGTATCTTGCATGAATTTGTGGCTATCCTTTGCGTCTTGGATGATTCACCTGAAACAGCCTGGTTTATGCAAGGCGATGTGTAGCCCCATCATACCTTTCTTGGAAGAAAATTTTGATTACTGCACCATTGCAATGGTTTACCCCCTCCTCCCAGGTACAGCGCATAGATTAGCCATTGCATTCAGTGGGTCTCAGCCCTACCTGATTCTTGTGGAGCCACTTGAAGGATACAATGTACCTGCAAAATCCTATGACATTTGCTGAATATAAAGTTGTCCAAATATCACGTTTACATATTGAACAACATGGCTGAAATCGAAATGGGCAGGTGGCCGTCAAGCAATTTTTAACCCTTTAACTGCGGCTGTAGTTTAAAAACCACATACAGGTTCCCACTTATATCCGTTACACCCCCTTAACTTTTAAACGGTGACAGCTTAGGCCATAAAGTTGGTGTCTAGGTATAGTAAAAATGTTAGGCGCTACTCGATGACACAATTTACAAAGCCATCTATCGGCAAATTTTGAAATTAGCGGTCCTATCTCGTAAACGGTGAAAGATACGAGAAAAAGTTCAATTAGAAAGTTGTAGAGCACTCTTGATTTAATACGAAAAGATACCTTGTGCACATTAGTACTCAAAACAGAATGTAAAAAATGAACTCTGAATGAAACTGAATCAGCAAAATAATACAATATTGTTTGGTGATCCAACATTATTTTTCTGTATTTGGTAATTCATTTAACAATTTAGTAATTAAAATGTTTTATTTAATAAAAATTTAAACACAATGTCTCTAATCTTTGTATTCTTAAAATAGAAGTAATCTAAATCAGTTTTTACTTTTTCAAAATTAATCGCTTTAATTCTTGTGCTGTACTCAGAAATCAGTAGAAAGGCCTTTTGGCAAACCATAATTTATCAGAGAAGTTGTATCCATTTCAAATTAGTGGTGTTTATTCCATTCAAAAAATTATATATATACTCAATTTAAGTAAATCAGCATTATTTATCAACCACCGAATTCAATGGTAACACACATTTTTCAGCTCTTAAAACACAAGCGTACATGATCTGTAGAAAACAAGCTTATTACCTAGATGCTATTATGAGAAAAGTTATATGCTAATTTCAGTGGTGGCTGTGCTGTGGGATGCACAGTAATGCCTTTCAGCATAACTTAAATTTTGCCTTTTCTAATTAATTCTGAATAATTCAATTATTAGTTTTAAAAAAAACAAGATGTGACATCATGTAGCTAAGTTTTAACCAAGAAATTACTAATTCGATTAAATATAACTTCAAATTAAATGTTTTCGATTATTTTTCTTGCATAATTTGCTCACAAAGATTTACTCAATTGCGGCTTGAACAACAAAAAATGAAACTAAGGTTAAAATAAATACACATGTAGAGATGTTACCTTCGTATAAAAAAATGCAATAGTGCAATATCTTTTAATGAATTTTTATTTATCAAGATATCATTTATTTATATTCAAATTTCAGGCTCGTAGAAAAACATGTATAACCCCACTTCTACCGTCTCTGGAAAGGAAGGAGTTGTTGCACTTCGAGCAGTGCCTTTCCTTCACAAATAGTAGAATGGAATGAATGCGCTTTGTTAACACTAGGAGCACTATCCCGCGATGCCAGACTCGGTTTCGGGAGCCTGGGTGAATTTTTTTAGAAAAAATGCAGTTCCTTTCTTTGTTGACAATTGATGGGGAAACCGTAGGTGTCGACCTCCTGGAATTTCTGTAAAGAACATGACGATTCCGTTCTGTTTTTGTGAGCGAAAATTCACTCCAGGTTTTGAGGTAATGGAATTCTCACTCTAGCCGGGTTCAGAGAATTAAGCGAGATATTCACGAGTAGTCCAATCCATTTTTTTGGAACACACTGTACCAAAACGTTTCGGCAATGTGAAAACCCGATGAAAATTGGCGTAGGAAGAGCGAAAGGTTGGAATTCCAGCGAGGTTGGTTTTCCATTCCCGTTTGGCTATAAAAATGAAATATGATTCTTCGAGGCGGTTGATAAATCATCCGTGCGAAGGGGAGGAGGAATGTGTCTGGAGAAATCAGGGAAGGGACTCTCCAAAAAGCGATATTCCCACAGGGAGGGGAGTGGGAGTATCAAAGCAGCCTATAGAGCATATTAGAACCTCCGTGAATGATCCACCTAATCGATCGACTTGAATCGGTGGAAAACAAACCGGTCTTCGGGCCAAATGAAATGGATTGGACTACTCGTGAATCTACTTGTTGTATTTACGACGAGAGGCATACTGTTTTTCACTGTGTTTCCCCTGAATATTGAAAGCTCTAAAAGGAAATGTATTAGAATGTTGATGGATTTATATATCACGCACAAAATTAATTTAGTGATTATATTTATATATACAAGGGGAAAAGTTGGGATGATGCAGTTCCGCAGTATCCATGCACGAGCTGCTCCTGGCTTATTTATAAAATTGCATTGGCCGATACTTCTACAGCTGAGTTCCTAATAAAAACTTAAGACTTCAGAAAAAAAATTCTGCACCATATTCATGGAAATTAAACTGGCTAATGCAAAAAATAAATTCATTGAGCACATAAATCTAAATTCTTGATGCCTTAATCAATCGGACACATCTAAAAAAAACTCCAGGAAATGTAAACATGTCTAAATTCATCTCAAAAAGCAATTTCGTTTTTCTCTCTCAGTTTAGAGGCGCTATCATTTAGCGGTGTTTTGTAGAAATATTTCCTTTTTAATTTAATTTGATCTAAATAGGCTTACTTGTTTACATTTCACTAGTCAATCTAATGTTCAGCCTTGACTTCACAAGGCTGCAACAACACTGACATCTCATTAAAAAAAGAAGAAAAAAGAATGCACTCTCTTTTAAAACTCGTGTCCTGAATGCTTTTTGTGTAATTTTGATCCTGGTTGTTTGGCACACAAGCTAAAGAAGCCATACAATTGAATATGCTAGTATATATTAAAATGGCATTACAGTCTTCAATGGAGAATCTGAAAATGTTACCAAAAAGAATTCATAAGTCACTAAATGTGGTCATTGTCTAAAACATGTCTCAAAGATCCAACATGCTTCCAACATTCAGCCAAGCCTTTATAGCAGGACACAAAGATTTTTAGTGGATATTATGATGGTAGTCTCAATTTTTTGATCTGAAATGTCAGATTTGAATTCATTCTACTCAGACTCCTTTATACAGACAAAGCTGGTTTAAAATGCAAGAACAGGAGAAATTTCGAAAATGACCACTAGAAAATCCCTCAAATGGGTCAAAAAGCCTGAAATGTCTCATTTAATGACATGAATGCCACTTGCACATTCATATCCTTAAAATTATACTCTAATAATAATACTGATGATATCTTTTAATGAGTAAATAAATATTATAAAATTCATTATTAAAATATGTCAATCAAAATTATCCAATATTTAGTCTTTTTTTTTCAATTAGAACAAAACTTGGTCACTAAGAGATTTGACAAGTATTGATTGCAATGATCAAAATCATTTAATTTTCTTTCTTCAAATAGAAGTGAAATCCGAGTTTATTTACTCAGAAAACTTAGCAATTTATTGCACGTTCTTAAATAATTGAAACTAATAAAAAGAAAATCAGAGATAATTGTACCCTATTTCAGAAATCCCAAAAATTAAAGTAAAAATAAAACAATTTCAGATAATTAAGAATATAAATGTGATACATCATACACAATGTTCATACATATTATACACTAGCCGCCTTCGGCGACCAGCTTGTTCGACGGGAATATGATTCAATTGAATCTTGCATCATTTTATATTCATGGTTCTCTTAACGCAATTTTAAACTTTAAATTGTGGTCGATATTTAACCCAGGTCCTATTAGTGACCTTGGACCTCTTCTGTTCATTGTCTACATAACTTATCCTAATGGAGTCAAATAACTGACCATATAAAAATATACCAAAATGAAGTTACTTTTCTTTAAAGGTTATTTAATTTGTATAAAGGTATTTTAGACGATGAATATTTTAAACTTTAGAAGGTAAAACCTTTGTTCCAAAAATGATTCCAGAAATGGCATGATTCAAAAGCAAATGTTGGGAGTTTTTTTTATATATTTAATAGTAAATTAACTATTAAAAACTATTCATAATTTTAGCGAGAAGAAGCAATATCGGGAAAAACATGAAATAGTTTGTCAAGGAATAAATGCAATTTTCATGAAGATAGATGCAATTAATAGTTTTCACAAGTGTCCAAATATTAGAAACAAATGCCTTTCTATGGAAAGTGAATACTCACAGTAAAAATAATATAGTCACTATTTTATATTTTCAATCTAAGAGCTTGATTTGATTTAAGGAATATGTATCAAATAAGCCTTTTAAATTGGTGAAGTCTAGAATTTACAAGTTCCCTTCAATGCGCATTTCACTTCATTAAAAAAATGCAATTTATTAAATTTGAAGCCAAGATGTTTTAAACTCGCATGTTTCAAATTAACACTATATGGAAAAGTTTGTGTACCTATACTATAATCCAGTAATATTTAACCCTTCTTTGCATGATGGTGGAAATTTCCATCATAACATTGAATGCCCAAAAATTATATAAAAGAACAAGTTCACTTTAAGTTGATCGTGTCTGGATACCTTTTTAATGTCCATTGCATAAAAAAAAACATAGCTGTCAAAAATAAGCAAGTGTCACTATCAGTAAAACGATCTTGAAGTTGTCATTCCGCTGTTTGTTGTAGTTGCAATAAACGTATGATTTCGTTTTTAATTTTGTTTTATTATATTTGAGTTTCTATTGCTAAAAAAGTGATGTGGATGAAAGATTTGTAACATGTGTTTCTGTTATTTTTAGAGCAATTTCTGAAAAAGTGTGCGTTTAACTTTGCATGATGATGGAAATTTCGATCATATTGTTTTTTGCTAAATTTATACTATAAATATATACTAAGATTTTTTTAACCATTTTTCCTTTAATTTTGAACATGAATTATATCACCTTGATTTATTTCACCAATAAAGAAAAAATCATGCAAAGAAGGGTTAAATCTGTAAAATGTACAACATTGTGCAATATATTTTAAGATGAAAATTGCTAAAGGTATTCTTAATTTAGCTTTACTTTTTGTTTTTCCCTTGCAGTTTTTCAATACGTGAAAAGAGTGTAAATAACCAGTATCTTGGTAACAATATGCTTGCTTGTTTTTACCCAAGTCATCATCAGTGGCTTAGCAGGCGCAAATGGCATCAGGGGCAATGTAGAGCGCGCCAAGTTGTGGCAACCCTTCGCCACCAATTCTAGTAACCAGTCAGATGGCTTGAAAGATTCCTGAGCTGTGATTCTCAGCTTATGTATATATTAAGAGCAAATATTACAATAAGCTTGAAGAAGCTCCAAATATTAGCTTATATTTAATTATATAAAATTTTATAAAACTCGGCACCACGAAGCAAACTCAAAGATCTCATTGAAATTGTCTTCTACTTTCATTATTACCATGAATAGTTGTGTTAATATTCATTATAAGCTAATTCGAAATTATTTCAATGCTATTTTTTATTTGTTTTGATATCAAACATATTATTAATAATAAAATAAAATCTACAAATATTAGTAAGTCAATTGGGGTTATTTGACTCTTAAGCTAACCTACGGGAGAAATAAAAGGTTGAAATAAAAAATTGAGAACCACTGCTTTTAGAAGCACTATCATTTAGCAGTTTTGTAAAAACAGGCCATTTTCTTTTTAATGTAAAGGATCATATTTGACCTAAATGGGCTTAGTTGTTAATATATCACTAGTCCACCTTAAATTGAGCTCTGACTTTACAAGGGTGCAACAAAACTGACATACCATTTTGCTTGAAGAAAAAATAAGAGTGCACACTCTTTTAAAACCCAATTACCTGAATGCTTTATGTGTAGTTTTGAGTCTGGTTGTTTGGCACAAGATAAAAAGCCATGCAACTGAATATGTTAGTATATATTATGAAAGAATAGTGTGAAAATACCATTACTATCTTTCAAGAATTACTAAATGTGCTCATTGGCTAAAACACGTCTAAGGCATCAAATATGCTTCCAACATTCAGCCACGCCTTTATCAAATAAGTTATACAGCAGAAAACAGAGGCTCATAGTAGATTTTATGGTCTTAGTCTCAACTTCATAATCTGAAATGTCAGATTTGAATCCATTCAACTCAGAATCAATCATATCACAAGTAGAATAAGTAGTGAAATCAGAATCAAATTCCGATAAGTGAACAAAGCTGGTTTTAAAAAACAAGAACAGAAAAAAACTTGAAAATGACAATCCAAAAATCCACTAAATGGATTAAAAACCCAAAAATGTCTCATTTAACAACATAAAAGGCCACTTACACATTCATTCTCACAAAATAACACTCTAATAATAATACTAATCACATAAAATCTTTTAATGAGTAAATTCAGAATATAAAACTGAATGTCAATCAATTAAAATTATCCAATATGAGTCTTTTCAATTTGATGGACAAAACTTTTTAGAGATTTTTTGACAAGTCAATTATACCTATTGATTACAATCAGCATTATCACTTAATTTTGATTTTTCAAATAGTTAAGAAATTCGAGTTTATTTATTCAGAACACTTAGCACTTTATTACATGTTCTTAAACAGGGTGCACAGTGAGAAATTGTTGCAAAAATTAAGCACTTTTAAGGACTTTTTAAGCACCTTAGCCAAAAAAATTAAACACCTTTGTACATGCATACATAAACCCACACATTTTCTAAGCATAGGATATTTTGTTTTATAATACTGCATAGTTTTTATTGAAAAATTTAAGATCTGTAAATTTTTTTAATTTTAAATATGTATTTTTTTTAATTTTAATACTTATATTTGCACGTCTTCTATTGTAAAATAAAGGATGTCTTTTTGGTTTGCAAAAAAATAAATATGATAATGCAAACTGTCACTACCAAAAATTAAAACTTTTATAAGATTATACAACAGATAACAATAAAAATTTGTGACCTTTTCCAACATTTCTTAAAATTAATATATCACCTGTTAATTTGGATTACCAGTTAATTTGCCCCTTCGGGATAATCCTTCCAAAACTTAAATATATTTAAGTATTGGAAGGGTTGTTCAAGAAAGAGCCATTCATTGTTGAAGAAAGAGCAAGTGGGGGGGGGGAAGAGACATTAATAGTCCAATCAACAAAGGGTTTGAAAAAAACATTAAATCATATAATTTTGAAAATTGGTAAACATGTTTTGTGACAAAGTCCCCGTTCCCGAGGGAGCCACCAACTTGGATTTCATCCCTCCTTTTTTTAGTTTTTTCTTAATATCTCAAAAACTCTCTCTACTCAGTTTTCAAATTACAATTGTTTAACAAAATTAAAGAGCATAAAATTCCCTGCAAATAAATGCCCTTATTTTTCTTCTAGCTTTAATAGTTTCCGAGATAATGAGTCTCAAAGTTTGCCGACATCTTGGATTTCATGTCCCTTTTCAAGTTTTTTTTTAATATCTCGAAAAATATTCACTTTGCAAATTTTGTATAATCAGAAAATTAAAGAGCGTAAAATTCCCTACAAATGCATGCCTTTATGTTTCTTCCATCTTTAATAGTTTCTGAGGTAAATGGGTCTCAAAATTTGTGGCCAACTTGGATTTTATCCTTTTTTTTTCCTTTAGTTTTTCTTGAACATCTCGAAAACTATTGAAACTAGAAGAAAAAGCACATATTTGTAGAGAATTTTACGACCATTAATTTGCTGTTTTACATGTAATTAAAAAATGAATAGTTTTTGAGATATTCAAAAAAAGACTAAAAAAGGGGGGGATTG
This sequence comes from Araneus ventricosus, assembly GCA_013235015.1. Taxonomy (NCBI): domain Eukaryota; kingdom Metazoa; phylum Arthropoda; class Arachnida; order Araneae; family Araneidae; genus Araneus; species Araneus ventricosus. Next base: position 54,943 of record BGPR01009524.1, read on the forward strand.
AAATCCAAGATGGGGCAAACTTTGAGACCCATTATCTCAGAAGCTATAAAAGCTAGAAGAATAATAAATGCATGTATTCATAGGAAATTTCACTTGTTAAATCAATTGTATTTTGAAAACCGAGTAGTTTTCGAGATATTCAAGAAAAACTAAAAAAGAGGGATGAAAACCAAGTTGGTGGCAAGTTCCCCCCTCGGGAACGGAGACTTTTAGTATGTTCATCAGGAGCCCCTCACAAACATGTTTACCAATTTTCAAAACTATATGATTAACTGGTCTATTCTGGTACCTCCAGTTGGGTTGGGAGACGTCACTTTTCCCGTTGTTAACGTGCGGAAAAAGCAACGTCCCCCACCCCAACCGGGGGTACCAGAATAGACCCGTTAATGTTTTTTTCAAACCCTTAGTTGACTGGACTATCAACTAAGATTTTTTACAAATTCATCCATTTTGATACCAATTATCTCAAAAACTATTAAAGATACAAAAATAAAAGCATAAACTTGTAGGGAATTTCACTCTAATTTGTTAAATCAACTGTAATTTATAAAACTGAATAGTTTTTGAGATATTCAAGAAAAACTGAAAAAGGAGGGAGATAAAATCCAAGATGGTCGTACGAGCAGCCCCCTCAGAACTGGAGACTTTTAGTATGTTCATCAGGATCCCCTCACGAAAAATGTGTACCATTTTCAAAGCTATATGATTTAATGTTTTTTTACACTATCATTTTGGGCCTTCGTTGACTGGACTATAACAGGATTCATACACATTTCCTTAACAGAAAATCAAGGACTATCAAGGACTTTTAAGGACTAAAAAAAACCAAAAAATAAGGACCTCTAAATTGAATAAACTTAATGAATTGTCGCACGCATTTTTAAATAAAATGTCTCATTTTTGAAAATTCGACTTTTTAGAAGATCAAGTATAATATAAAACATAGAAGATGCATTACAAATTTAACACAACAAAAACTCTTAAAAATGAGTTAATAAATTGATGAAAAAATCCATGAAACTGGTAATCAAATTAAATATCTTTTAATTCCAAACCTTTTTCATTCAATTTTACATCCAAGGCATTTATTTAAATTTTTTTCAGCAATTGTTTTTCTTAGTTCATGCGATTGAATAAATTTATGTCCTTTGACTTTTCAGCCTCATTAGCTAAATCATTTGCTTTCCCATTTGTTTGGTGTATTTGGTTTGGAACATTTTCTTTTGTTTTAAAAAATCTATTTCCTCCTAGAGCTTTTCGTTTGTTGTTTTGTTTCAGTCTTTTCTTCGGATCTTTCACTTTCAAAATACTGCATGTATTTTGCTCTAGCTGAGGTGGCAAAAAGTAAGGACTTTCAAGGACTTTTTAAAAATGGGGCATAAAAATAAGGATTTGTAAGGACTTTTATGACCAAATGTAAAAGTAAGGACTTTTAAGGACGATACAAACCCTGTATAAGACATTATCTTAACATGTGTGTTGACATCCCTGGATTTATCTCACACTGATCTCTTCCCAAATTCTTCCTTTCTTGGGTTTTCATTCTGATACATCTGGTATTCTTTTCTTTATACATCCTGCAAACAAAGTTTTATGGCTATACTGATTTATCGTGATTCAATGTCTGAGGTTTTGAAAGAAGATTTTCTTTGCATTTCTTGAGAAAATTAAGCACTTTTTTTAAGGACCTTTTCAAAATTAAGCAACTTGCTGATGGTGCTTAAAATGGTTTTCAAATTTAAGCACTTTTCATGACACTACTAACTCTGCTAAATAAAAGAAACTAGTACACAGAAAATCAGGGTCACTGTAGGTCTCTATTTCAGAAACTCAAAATTAAAGTCCAACACATAATTTCATAAATAATTAAAGATATAAATGTAATACATATACAATGTACATACATGCAAAGATGTTTTCAAAACAATTTTACTAGCCAGGGTTTTTGAGGGAAGGTGGGTATAATTAGCTGCTTAACTTTTTGGTTTCAAACTTTTTTTTGAAGCCTTCAGTTTGGGGTTAGAGTTTGGGACCTGGTGTGTTCAAATATTTTAAACAACTGAAGGTTTAATAAGATCAAGACTTCGGCGCAGACACAGGCACTTTACACTTAAAATTAAAGAATAACTGCTAGTAGAGCAATACGTAACTGAACGAAGCACAG